>PITA01012955.1:0-59575 GCA_004023965.1 Spilogale gracilis
TAAAATCTAGGAATAGCCAGCCGTAGGGAGTAAAAAGCTATGCAAGGTACTTCATCATTTACCAAAGTTTATTTTGGAATAATCCCCTGGAGAATATTGTGTATCTGTTTTAATTTCCTGACTTTTCTCTACCGGGTAGTTAACTCTGATTTGACTCTTAAATATTTAGAGAGAGGCATCCTGGATTCATTTTGTAATACAGAATCCTGCATCATATAATAAAAGAAATCATGAAGGAGATATTTTGTTCCACGTTGAACCAACCTTGTCACTATGAAATTATAAGTAGTGGAACACAAGGAAGTTAGCCAACTCGATTCTGCATAACTATGAAAAGAACCTACTATTTTATGATCAAAATATCAGATAAAATAGTGGGTATAAATGGTTTTAAAACTTAACAGAAATACCGCCCATAAAATTAACCTGTGAAAACTGCATATTTTCTCTTGCGGCCTTGTTAGATCAGAAAAAACCTCATTACTAATCATCACGTCTCACAGTAGTGACTGCCAGGCACTGTGCTCTGCTCTCTACACGGATCGTGTCATTTAAATGGTCTCATCAACCCGAAAAGGAAGGTAGTTATTACCCCTTTTACAAATGAAGAAACTGAAGCTCAGAGAGATTAAGGGCCACAGTTGAGTGCACTACTGCTGATAAGTGGTAGGGTCTGGACTGAACTGCAGGGCCCATGGTTTCAGCCACATACGAGCTCCCACAGAGCACCAATGTCATGATCAAGTCAATGAAGTGAACAGTATATTTACAAATAAAAGGACTGCAGTGATTAAAATAAAGGAGTTGTAATTTTATAAAACTAGGAAGACAGCATTTGCATATATTCCATAGAGTATGTGTTGTCATTACAGAAAGCATTGTTTCTTAAACAGATACTGGTGAAAACAATGAGTCTTCCCTCAATTACTAAGAATTCACTGTAACGAGGTCAACAAGCACATTCTGACTTTTCCCAAAAGACACAGTGAAATGTCATTCTTTTAGGATTTATTGTATACATGGCACTATGCAGTATTTAAGATCCAGAACACTTTAGTTCTGATGGGCACCCTGAAGATAATTTATTACAAATTATTCATTTTTAATAATGTAATTGAAGTCTTAGTGTGCTCAAAGAATTAAGCAGCATTAGGACCCATGGATCTGGGGCTTTAAATGCTTACAGTCTCACTGGGAAGACAGAGGATACAAGCAAAAGTGTAAAGGTTCAGGTTAAAAGGAAACCTAGGAATACAAAAGAGACCACTACAGGATTTAGAGATGACAGCATGAATTAGAGGAGGCTTCAGCTGGGCCCTTGGCTAGGATTCAAATAAGGAAAAGAGTCAAGTGGGGAGTAAAATCACAGAGGTCTCAAAATTTGTGCTGGAGAACACGGAGGATGCTAGTTTGAAGAACTTCAGAAGATTAGCACTGGTCTCTGAGTTTCAGAGCATGAATATTCTAGAATCCTAGGATAAGTAATTGGAAGTTCACTGAGGTTCCCTCTGGCCAAGAACCATCCCAGTATAATTCTTCCTCGTAGGTAAGAAGTAAGAACAGAAAATTGTTCACTCCCTGGCTGTTCACTATAATACACTTCCTACTACCTTCCTTCTGTGGCATTGTGTAACATTTGGATATTCCTCATTTCTTTCGTCGCCCCTTCTATATTATATTTTGCCAACGCTTCTTAATTATTCTCTGTGAGAGTGGAGGTTATAAAGACTCAGCAGTAATCATCCATTCTTTCATTCTTCTACCTCTACAATCTTCCCCTTACCAAGTTCACCGATTCTTAGGGAATCATCAGTCATCTTTAGACAAATGACTTCTAAATGTCTATCTCTGTTGCTGATCTCTTAAGGAAGCTCCAATTCTCTGTTGTCAAAATGACAGTAAAAAAGACTTGAAGAAATGTTATACTATGGATCTTTTTTCTTTAAATGAGAAATAAGTGTTTAAGATAATGTTTTTCTATATTGTCAACCATTTTTACTTTGTAATGATTTCTGTAAAATTTTCTATAGTATCAAATAAAATTACAACTCAGTTATATCAAGGACAACCAAGAATCACAAGCAAAACTGAGTCATTTTGTTTAGATGTCAATGGCTTCTCCCCCAAAAAATAGCAGTTTTGTGAGACTGTGAGTTCCTTAAAATACAACAAATTCCAAAGCTGCATTTATAACTACAATTTCCACTTAGTATATTTTACTGAAAAGCACTTTAAAAGTTTCTTCTTGCCTCCAAAATCAGAATACTCTTTTCCTTTATGATTTTATTTTAATATGTATATATAAAGCTCCTAAAAATTCTAAACTTTTTCCTTATAAAACTTATTATCCAAACTTTCCCTATTTCTATCATCGGTACCACCAATGCCAAAGCACTAGAAGCATTTTCTGTCCTGTCATTCATCTTGTATCCCAGTGGTCAAGTTCTGTTATGCCCTCTTCTTTTTTTCATATTAATTGTTATGCTTTCTGTTCTAAGTGCCTCAATTCAAGTTCAGGCTCTTCGGACCACATGATTGCAACAGTACTACAAATTCCTGATTAGTCTCCTTGCTTTTATTTTCTTTCCCACTGTCATCACTTACATGCTAAAAACAAATTTTGTGGGCGCCTGGGTGGCTCAGTGGGTTAAAAGCCTCTTCCTTGGGCTCAGGTCATGATCTCAGGGTCCTGGGATCGAGCCCCACATCTGGCTCTCTGCTCGGCAGGAAGCCTGCTTCCCCCCCCCTCTCTGCCTGCCTCTCTGCCTACTTGTGCTCTCTGTCTGTCAAATAAATAAATAAAATCTTTAAAAAAAAAGACTTAACTTTAAAAAAAATTTTGTTATGGTATTTTAAATAGGTACTATGTGACAAAATCTTTTCTAACCTTATCTGTCAGCTGTTCTCAAAAAGAAACCATATTTTTCCTTCCTTCCCTTATTTATGCATTTATCAAATAAGATACCAAGTGCCAACTAGGGGTCAGGAGTTATTCAAAGTGCTGTTGGCACATTCCTACCCTCACAGAGTTTATAATCTTGTGGAGGATCCAGTAAACCGGAGATTACAATGCAGTATGATAAGAGCTGAAATAGAGGAAATGTAAGGCACCAAAATGCAGAGCAGGTGGCCCTATTTAGAACTAAGGGGTTTAGGAGAGGCTTTCTAGAGGAAGTTAGAGCCTGAAGGATTAGTAGGAACTTGCCAAGTTAAGAGAAAGAGGAAGAATTTGGGAGGAAGAGAGAACATACTCAGAGGCCCAGAGTTATATAAATCAATGTCATATTCCAGGAACTGAAGTAAACTAAATATGATTGAATTACAGTGTTTATAGGGAAAGAGACAAGACTTAAGGCTAGAGAAGTAAACAGGGACAGATTACACAGAGCCTCTAACCGGTATTAGGGGTTTATACTTGACCCTAAGACTGGGACGTTAAATCGGAGTATGACATGGTAATTTGCACTTCAGACTCACAGTGTGTGATCAGGGTGAAGAATGGTTATCAGAAGGGCAGGGCTAGAGCAGGAAGCTTACTTAGGAGGCTTCTCCTCCTCTCCTCCTTAGGAGGCTACAAAAACCTAGCCCTGCCCCTGGAAACGAGAATGAGGGCAGGGACAAGTAGATGGATTTGAGAAACATTTATGACACAGAATTAACATTACCAAGTGAAGAGAAAAGCAGATGGTGAGGAAAAAAAAAATCAAGAATGAATTCCAAGTTTATAGCTTGGGCAACTTGGTAAAGGATGGATTATATTAAAAAAAAAAAAGGAAACCTCAGGAGAAGAAGCAGGTTTGATAAGGAAGATTATGAGTACAGTTTTGGTAAGTCGAGTTTGAGCAACCACAGAGACATGTAAGCAAAGGAAGCTGTCAGGAGATACTAAGATGTATGACTTCGGTATTTTAGGATTTGAACAGCTGCAGGGAAAGATTAAGGCCCATGATTACAGCCATGGGTGTGCACCTCAAGTCATGTGGCACTGAAGCCATCAGAAATGAAGATCTTAAGAATAAGAAAGACCAACGTACAAAATAGGTCATTAACAAAGTTAAAGGGCCTGAGAACAAGACTCTGAAAATGGGCAAAAACTGGGGGAGAGTAGCTAGGAAACTGGGAGAAGCCAGAAAGATGATAACCTACTTGACATAAACCTCAAAGAAGCATGTGGGGGAGGGGGTTACATAAGGCCAGAGGGACTGAGAGTCTGAAAGCGACAGAGGGGAGAGAACACTGATCTCATCTCCCAACCCTAAAATGTTGTGTGGACCAATACACTTCACTGTTTGAAAGCACTACATGAAAAGTAGAAGTCTTAAATGGGGGCCATGGTGCCATGAAGCAAGAAGGGAAAGGGAATATGCAGTGAGGAACTGAGGACAAAAGGGAGCTTTTTATTAGCAAGACAGTGGAAAGGTGTGAGTTGGGAGTTTGGTTTAGTGGACGTGAAACATAAAGCTTGAAGTCTGAAAAAGTATCAAGAATGTGACAGAGTATATGGAATTAGAAAATGATATGTTACTTGTACACTGCGACAATTCATACTTCAACAGGAAACCAGTTACAATGATGACATGAAGCAAGAGTTTCTAAGAATTCCATCTAGAGGCCATGTGACGGACTGCAAAGGTGGAGTGCGGAGAGCTGGGGATATGGGAAGGGGCAGGCTGCATCCCGGTCCCTCCAGTTCAAGGGCAGCACCCACACAGGCTGAAATGCTCAGGACAGTGTTGGCTCTGAAGGACCAATCTGTGCTTCTGCATACCACGGTACCGTGACCTTCCACTTCTAGCTGGAATCATTTCTTTTGGCCAGAATGCCTTCACAGAAATTTAGAAAATGTTTTTATAAACTCCATCTGCAGATTTACCATAGAGAATTAAAGGTCTCCTCAAATGCAGGTTTCAGTAAATACTTTATGCCCAACCTCAATCATGTCATTTACTTCTGTAGTTTGAATCACTAAATCTGGCTATGTCTCCTTCTCAATTTAGTCTAAATCAAACTGTTTATTTCTAAAAGCCAACAACTTCCACAAGACACTAGGAATCAAGTTTCGAGCAGCAAGGGGACTGTATGTCTTTTTGCTGCAGGTAACTAGAGTCATAAGATTTCAAACCAGGAAGATCCTTAGACACCATTTAGCAACAAGCAATGCCCAGGAATGTGAATAACACCCAAGATCAGGAACAGATATACCAGACACTGTCCCTAAGGGAAAGACAGAAGAGTCAAGCACGTGGCACTTAGGATGCTAGTAGATAGTAAAATCCACTAAAAAAGTAGTAAATCTACTATAACCCAGTGCCACTGTTTTAAAGTCCTATCTTGCAGGGAGTGGATATGAACAAATATTTTGTGAAATAAGAACTAGATCCAAATACCGACTTGGATCAATATCCTCATTCTTACTATTCCCAAGGATCAATATCAGCTTCAAAGGTTTTTTTTAGAATGTCATCATTGTGATACTTAACAGAACTGCTATAGGTTCCAAAGATAATCTTCAAAGAGGCATTCCAAAAGTACTGTAAACATTAGCAGTAATTATTTACAGAGGCCCAGGTATTACTTTAGAGAGAGATAATACTCATCCATATCTAGCTTTGTTAAAAAACAATCAATCACATTATTCTATAACAAAACCTCAAAAGCCAAGTAAAAATGAAAGAAAGACTGCATGTGTAACTACTTAAAATAAAAACATTGATAGATGATACATTCTTGTGCCACTGATTAACAGAAATCTCTGTATATTATTCAAGACGAATCTGAGAACTGTACATTTAGAAACAGGGCACAAATCCAATGTAAATTACAAATCTGGTCTCTTTGGCACGATCATCTGGACTAATGTCAAAGTCTGAATACTAACCATCTCCGGAACTAGAGCCCACCTACCAATAATGTGTTCTGGGGGCGCCTGGGTAGCTCAGTTGGTTAAGTGACTGCCTTCGGCTCAGGTCATGATCCCGGAGTCCCCGGATCAAGCCCATCGGGCTCCCTGCTCGGCGGGAACCCTGCTTCTCCCTCTCTTACTCCTGCTGGTTGTGTTCCCTCTCTCGCTGTGTTTCTCTCTGTCAAATAAATAAAGACTTAAAAAAAAATAATGTGTTCTGAAGTTATGTCTATTTATGATTCCATATTAGTGGTATTTCTTATGGGAGTTTTATTGTCTAATACCAATAAAAATACCAAAATATCATGTTACCTGTTTTATTAATAAGCTCTTTTCTGCCCCAGGGGCCTGAAGAATTAAGCCATCCTATGCTCCAGTGGTACTGAAGGTCTTTTAAACTCAAACTGGTTTAAAACTATTTCTATGGCATCCGTTTAGGTACATTTACCTGCATGTCAATGCATTTTTCTCCTTTAAAAAACCCTCATAAGTGGTCGAATTGATTTAATCCAAAATACTATAATTAGAATTCTATTGTAGAATCCCTACTTAATTTTGAACAATTCTTAGGAACAAAAATATAACTTAGTGCAAGAATAATTTTAACTTCCTTTTGCATTAAACCATTTTAAATGACCATGATACTTTTTTGAATTAACAAGTACAGTTATATTTCAGTCTAAATTTTCAAGAATGCAACTCTGTCTCTGACAAACTGACACATTTCCAAAATCTGATTAACAAAGCTATCTTTGTGTTAGAAGGATAATTTTAGGTATTTTACTGAGTTTACCAGGGGTGTGTGGATGTATAATTTAAGATTTGTAAACTACTAATTCTATGCTAGTATCACTGAGAAATATAAGACAAGTAATTTCTGTGCCTAAAATAATACTTATTGAAAAGAACTCAAAATGAAGTTAATAATCCAACGGGCTTAGAACCTAACTACCTGGATTTAAGTTCTGCCTTTTCACTTATAAACTGAATCTTTTAAGTCACATTCTCAGTCTTTCCACTACTCTTCTGAGAACTTCTTTCACAATTCTTAATCTGTAAAAAGAATTGGAAAAATATACTCAACAGAGGGCAAATTAACAACCCAGGCCATCTACTAGTATGTAAAGTATCCATTTTTTGAAAAAGTCTGACTCTCTAACCAATCTGATTCATGAAAGTGAGGAAATAAAAATGCGGTCATTTTGCTCTCACTTCTTATCTCTTGTCTTTTTGATTATGAGCCATCCTGACAGGTATGATGTAATGTCTCACTGCAGTTTTGATTTACATTTCCCTGGTGATGAGTGACGTTGAGCATCTTTCTGTATGTCTGTTGGTCATCTCTACATCTTCTTCAGAAAAGTGTCTGTTCAGGTCTCTGCCCATTTTTTTTTAATAGAATTGCTTGCTTTTTTGGTATTAGTTGTGTAAGTGCTTTATATATTTGGATATTAACCCCTTCTCAAGTGTATCATTTGCAAATATCTCCTCCCATTCAGCAGATTTCCATTTTATTTAGTTGATGATTTCCTTTGTTGTGCAAATTCTTTTTTAAAAATTCTTGTGTAGTCCAATAGTTTATTTTTCTTTTGTTTCCCTTACCTCAGGAGACATGTCCATAAATAAGCTGCTAAGAAGGCAAATGTCCAAGAGATTATAGCCTATGTTTTATTTTTGGAGTTTCATGGTACCAAATCTCACATTTAGGTCGTTAATCCATTTTTTAAAGATTTTATTTATTTATTAGAGAGGAGAGGGAGAGCAAGTGTGCATTAGCTGAGCTAAAGGGAGAGAGAAAAGCAGACTCCTCACTGAGCATGGAGCCCAGAGCCCAACAAGGGGCTCAGTTCCAGAACCCTGAAAGCATGATCTGAGCTGAAGTCAGTTGCTAAACCTACTGATCAACCCAGGTGCCAGGTCCTTAATCCATTTTGAGTTAATTTTGGGGCATGCAAAGAAAGTGGTTGTTTTCCCAACACCACTGAGTAAGAAGACTGTCTTCGTCCATTGCATATTCTTGCCTCCTCTATCATGGATTAACTGACCATATGTGTGCGGGTCCATTTCTGGGCTCCCTATTCTGTTCCACTGACTTATGTGTCTGTATTGGTGCCAGTGCCACACCCGTTTTTGTTTGTTTGTTTGTTTTTCCATAACCCAGCCCCTCCCTACCCCTCACCCCCAGCAATCCTCAGTTTGTTTCCTGAGATTAAGAGTCTCTTATGGCTTGTTTCCCTCCCCAGTCCCATCTTGTTTCATTTTTTTCCCTCTCTACCCACCAGGACCCCCTGTCCTGACTCTCAAATTCCTCATATCAGTGAGATCATATGACAATTGTCTTTCTCTGACTGACTTATTTCACTCAGCATAACCCCCTCCAGTTCCATCCATGACCATACTGTTTTGATTACTATAGTTTTGTGGTATATCCTAAAATCTGGGATTGTCATACCTCTGGCTTGGTTCTTCTTTCTCAAATCTACTTTACCTCATAAAACTTTTAAACAGTGGCACCTGGGTGGCTCAGTTGGTTAAGTGACTGCCTTCAGCTCAGGTCATGATCCCAGGAGACCTGGGATCAAGCCCCACATCGGGCTCCCTGCTCTGTGGGAAGCCTGCTTCTCCCTCTCTCACTCCCCCTGCTTGTGTGCCCTCTCTAGCTGTGTTTCTCTCTGTCAAATAAATAAAATCTTAAAAAAAAAAACACAAAACTTTTAAACAGAAGATTTCAATGAAGTGATACAGAGCTTCCTGGAATGTATTATTTTATTTGGATCTATAAACAGGATGATTCCGTGTGAATAACTTTTAGATATGTACCTACTGTTTCACTAATAAATATCCATTTATATTTTGAAAGAATAATTTAATCATAGAGAAAAGCAGGAGACAATACTATTAGCTAACATCCGTGGGCTCCCTACACAATTTTGTGCAATGTTGACATTATGCCATATTTATTTCAGACCAAAAACAGAGCCACATATCACTTGAGACCCCCTCTGCCCCTCCTTGATCCCACTTCTCTCAAGGAAGCATCCTCTTCAATCTGATGCTTGTTGTTCCAATACATGCTGTACTTTTACTACAAATGTATGCTACCCAAAAGCAAACCTAATATTCTTAAGCTTTATACACACGAATAACTGTATATACATCTGATGGGTGTTGAAGATGTCTTAGGAAATGACATCTTAGTGCCATTATTACAACTCAGGGTGAGTGGACTGAACTGTCGCCTTTTGCAATTCCTCCCCCAATCCTGTAATTCTTAGGTATAGTCACGTGGCCATATGAAGCACTAGGTCCTTCCATTTTGATGTACTGTACAATACTGTATACTAAACACACAGCACAATTTATCAATTCTCCTGTTGATGGACATTTAAAATACTTCCCAGTTTTCACTAGAAACAATACTGCTCTGAAAATTTCTGAGCATGGCTCTTTATGAATGGGTTTCTCTGGGGTGCAAATGCCATACAGCAGGTTATGAGAATCCTAACTATACTGCCCAAGCATTTTATGAGTCTGTGCTTCTGAAAGCAGCGTAAGTGTTCAGCCGCCGGCTCACATGCACTTGGCATCGTCAGATTTAAACACTGCTGCCGATCTGATGGAGGCGATATGGTACTTGATCGCTGTGCAGTGGCAATGTGGTGCTGGGCAGCTAAGGACAGAGGCTGTTCGGATGCCCTTCCAGAAAGAACGTGCCTAAGGTGCAGCTAGACAGCTGCCTCCACCACGGTGATTTAAGGTCAGACATGCAGCACTCCATCCACAGCCACACTCTTCCAGGGGGTCCCCAGCCAATTACTGAGCACAGCAGTAATGCTAGGGCCAGGTCATTTATACTCAAGGTGAACTCATCCAACAAGCAATTTGGGCTCTGGAGCTCCGTATTAGGTTGGCTGAGACTCTGTCAGATATATATTACAGTCCAAGGTGCTTTCTGCCCAGGTCTGCTTCCCAGATGTGCATTATGCTCTGAAGGTTTTTTTCCTGCTAATCCTCCCTCCTCATTAACATGTCATAGGCATCACCCTTAATATACTGCTCACACTTCAATACCATCTCAGGAACTGCTTCAAGGAAAATACAAACTGATATAATGTATAGATTAGAGTTCCAGCCTTTACTGAATCAGACTGCTTCTTATTACCTCTAGAAGTTGGGCAGGATATTTAATTACTCTGTACCTCAGTTTCCTCATCTCTGAAATGGGGATAATAACAGTACCTGCCTTACAGGTATTGGGAGGGAATCAAATTAATAGAAATCTTGGAACAATCTCAGGCACATAATAAGCACTCAGTAAATAACCAGTTTTTATTTGTCCAATGTGATTTCCTTCTTAATCACAAGAGCTGTGATTAAACTTGAGGATATCTGAAACCATAACTGAGTGAACAATGACCTGGGAACATTTATGTGTCCTTTACTTGGATATATGTGTGTATTGAGGTAAGTGTTACAGCATATGGGTAAAGATAGGGCAATCTCAAATAAAATACTCAGTGATAAATAGTTCTCGGCTGATTATCGCTGTCAATGATAAATCTGTGTCCTAAAATGTGTTCTACACCGTTTGTGTTTTGATTTTTTCTTTGCTCAAGTGAATTACATACACAGATAACATTAAGGAATACTAACTATAACACTTAAGAGATATTCTTGATCAAATGCCTTTTCTCTTAGAAACTACAGTATACTTTTGGATTTTATAGCCTACAAATACTGAGACTGTTCTATTAATTTCCCTTAGGGCTGGATACTAAGAATCAGTCAAATCATATCATAAAAATTTCCTAAGATAAGGCAGAAGTCAGAGCTAGTATTTTTTTAAACTGATTTTCCCCCTGAAATTATTTTCTCTGACATGTCCACCAGTTGTCCCTTTTTGTTGTTATTTTTTTTGTTTTTTTTTAAAGATTTTATTTTATTTATTTGACAGAGAGAGAGATCACAAATAGGCAGAGAGGCAGGCAGAGAGAGAGGAGGAAGCAGGCTCCCTGCTGAGCAGAGAGCCCGATGCGGCCTCGATCCCAGGACCCTGAGATCATGACCTGAGCCAAAGGCAGAGGCTTAACCGTCTGAGCCACCCAGGCACCCAGTTCCCTTTTTTGTAATCAATAATTTTTCTAAAATCTAAGTTATAGCCACAAATTAATTTAACTATGCAGAAAGATCAAGAAAGCTCAGCAACTAATGCATTCTTCCTATACTCTTGTCCTCAGAGAGCAGGTTAAGAAGAATTTGGAAGAGAATTAAGTCTTTCAGAATGACCCAGTCAAGCATTTATTGTAATCAGATTCTATTTCCTATCTTCAGTTTTAAAACTAGGGACTTTGGCCAAGTATAAACTTCTAGAAAAGATAAGTAGATGCTTATAAAAATAAAAGTCATCATTAACTCTGTGAAATGTATTTTCTATCTCATTCCAAATTTCTGTATTTCTCCATAGCAAGAAAAATAACCTCTATATTATTCCAAAACCCTATACTAAATATACACCCAGAGGTCTGGGCCTACAGAGCTCTATAATGCATTTGTGAAAACAGATCATATATCCCATTCTTCAATCCACCCAATGGAAAAAAACACCAGGATAGTATATCAGAAAATAGTGCTGATGCAAGCGGTGGGAAGACAAAAAGATCTGTACTATCTTATCAGTAAAATGAGTAATATTCTCATCCTTCAATTGATTTGCATAATAAATTTCTGTTGGGTTTTCTAAGACATATACGTTAATAAAATATATTTCTTATCAGACTGCATCTGCCTTTACATACTATAATTTAACTCGTCTTCTTCATTATCACTTTCATTTTTTTTTAATCATTAGCTAAACTTCAGAACAGATCAGGTTCTAGGTTTCCGGGTAGATGGGCAATGATTAAAATTCCTCTTCTCTCTAAACCGCACACCCCCCCACCCCCCGCAAAGCTTAATCTTTATGCAGGACAAATCCTATTTAATCATTCAACCTTCCTTTGAGTAAAGTGATCATCACTTTAGTGATAGAAACATCTAAGAAACTGGATTTTTCAGAACCATGCGCTATGTTAACTGGGATTTTGCAAAAATAGCAATCCTTGAGAAAGTGATTTTGAGAAACACTAGATAAAACAAAACAAAACAGGTCTCCTTCATTGAGCATTTGAGGTCTCAGAACTTTAAAAATACTATTGTGAACTGATAATCCCTGAGAAGAGGCTGCATAATATGTGAATTTATCATTCTTTTTAACTAGAAAATACCCTTTCACAGCCCAAAAAGAGTTGGAAACAATAGCGAAAGACCAAGCATGTGCAACTGTTAAGATAGGGTTAAGAAAGCCCTTATGTTGTTCAACAGCTTATAATAAAGATCAAAATCTGTAAGAGGTAATTATTATTCTATACTGGTAAATAGAAAAAGGATGGCATTTTTTGGAGGAGAAAATTTTTAGTCAAAAGGAGGTAAATGCATCATTAAAGACAAAAACTGACTGAATTTCAAATGAAGAGAAATTTGTGGCTGAGCTAAGAAGTACAATATAAATCTAACAGGGGACCCCAACACAAAATTTCAGGAAAGGACTTTCTACTGTCCGGTAATACAAAATAAAAACACCTCAAAGAGGAAGGGGCTTGTAATTTGAGGATATTCCTATCTTGGGATTACTTATTGGTATAGCTCTCTTTTCAAAGCCAGATTTATTAAACAGTAAGAAACTTCACAAAGTTTCACAGAACTCAAGAGGGATCAAAATTTTAAAAGTAAGTCAAGTATAGTTTATAGATATGGTTCCATGAATTCACCCGGTTTTCTGTTCTGCGGGCTGGTCCTATTGTTTCACAAGAGACGTGTCCAGCAACTGAGCGGGGGATGTGGCTGCAACTGAGTCACACAGAGGCTGCAACTGCTTGAGTAAAAGCTGGTCAAGTTTTAATCATAAGCATATGGGGAGTAAAGAAATCCCTGCTCTTCTTTCTCATATGAGCCGTATTAGTCACTTTGTTTTCCCATCAGCTGATAACAACAACATTTTGTGGATTCTGTGGTATCTGGAAAAAGGAGGAAGGTTTATATTTTCAAATCCCCAGTTAAGAAGGAATTTTTCAATAGAGGAGATTACAGATTTGGAGTGGTACTCGTTGTAAGCAAAATATCAACTATGGGACATTCCAAATTCTTCACATACCACGCAATGTAAAGACAATATGAAGATTATGACTTCAAGGGAAAGTTTTCAACTTCATAATCTGAATGGAAGAAAGTAGGGACAACATTTAGAAATGGGCACATCATTAAACCAATTCATCTGGGTGGGCTAAAGAACCTTAAAGATATGAATATGAAGTATCCCTGATACTCCACCACCAAATAAATAAATAAACAAATCCACAAAATCTCCTTTGAAACCATGGCATAGGAAAATCTTAACACTGTCATGAATCCTGACAAAGAAGACTTTTTCCTGAAACATAATTTGCAACCTTACACTTCATATTGCCATGTGTTAAATTTTAAAAGGTACCAATTTCAAGTGTTACAGAAGATAATCTGTGATTAACACACTTTAATTGTATCAAGCACAATATTCTGGCCTTAACACAAAAGTATGTGACAGATTTCTAAAAACCATCTGAATTAGGAGAAAGTGAAACAAAGGATATCAGCATTAAGTTGGGGAGATTTCCATATGATGCTTTCAAATGATCCTATGGTTCTATGTATCAGGGAAGCTGTGCTCTGCTCCTCTTAGGGGTAATTGGAAATGCAGTCAACTACTTACTCTGACTGGCATCCTAAATCTGATGATTAGGTTCACACAACTAAAGCAGGATGAAGCTTTCCTTTAAAACTGAGGACATACAAATGTATTTACAAAATTAGTCTCTACTGATTTAGCATGCATATACTTAGCCTATCTATGTGCAAATAAGTTATGTATATATATATATGTTTTCTATATCTGTAGTTCTATATATCTAGAATTTATATTCATATTTATCTACATGTAAAGATTAATTCTATAAAAGCAACCAATAGCTCCTTGGAATAAAGACAAAAGCTGCAATACTAGCTTCTAAAATGAGAATTTCAAGTGACTTCTTTTAAGAAGATACACAAAATAAGGTTTTAATATTCCCAAGAGCAAATCTTCTGCAAGATTCCAGTTCAGTATAAACAGTGACTAAACATATTATAGAGAAATGCTATTTTCTCCAGCTCAGATTCACAAGAGCCTTGGTTTAAAGACTGCTTTCCAAGTTTTCCACTGTTATCAATTTTTAACAAAATATTTAAAAAGTTATAAAACAATCAAATGTCTCAACTCAAAACATATTTTCAACCAAAAAAAAACCCTAAAAGTTAAGTCTTTTACTGAGACCAAAAACAACATTCCATGACTGCGAACAAGTTTTTCTTCTATGGAGAAGTATTTTGTATCTAAAAAAAGACAGAAGTTGGTTTTCCCTTAAGCTCTTTAAATATAATTATACTAATAGATTTAGATGATTAATTTTAGGGTGCCAAATCAGGTAAAATCACTACCATTTTTGATAGGAGGTTCTGTCTGCCAACAACAAGATGTGTTTTAAGTTATGTGTTAAGAAATGAGTTACAGACACTATCTCTGCCCCTCCAGTTAAGCCTTATTCCCCTGAGGCTCAAGTTTTTATTTCAATTCCAGCTAGTTAACATACGGTGTAATATTAGTTTCAGGTGTACAATATAGTGATTCTGCCAAGCCTTTTAACTGTACCTACAAGTGTGCCTTTGTGACCTTATTTCGTTAAGTGCCTGTTAACCCCTGAGGTCAAGTACCCTATTTTCATAATGACAAAAGGTTGAGTTTTCAATTGCAATTTTTAAATCCCTTCCTTGCTTGAGTCATTTCTGTGTTGGACCCTGTTAGTCCCTCTTTTCTGAAACTCATCGTTCAGCCTCACTGCTACCTTTCCAACATCTGGCTCCTTCCCTCTGCTGGGCTAATACCCAGTAATCTGGTAACACTGACATAAGGAAAGGGAGAATATACAGCTATTTTATGCTTACTACCTGATTTTTAAATTCCTATTTGCCTACAGTATTGCTAGGTGTACATGTCCACTGTATCATTAAAAAGAACGGAAGGAAAGTGCACTTTTATTAATTTCTTGATTGTGAAAAGTTCTATCTCTAATAACAAATTGCAACAGGAAAAGAGGAAATAACTTAGATGCTCTACTTCTCTAGTTCTTTTTTTTTTTTAAAGATTTTATTTATTTGACAGAGAGAAACACAGCCAGAGAGGGAACATAAGCAGGGAGAGTGAAAGGGAGAAGCAGGCTTCCCGCAGAGCAGGGAGCCCGATGTGGCACTCGATCCCGGGTCTCCGGGATCATGACCTGAGCCGAAGGCAGTCGCTTAACCAACTGAGCCACTCAGGTGCCCCTCTAGTTCTATGATAAACTGTTAAAGGTATTTAGACTGAATTCCAGTACCTTAAGTCTTAAGACAGCCATCTGTTTTGAAATAAACTTAATCCCACCTCAAAGAAATACTTGAGAGGAATGATAGCATTCCTTTATAAGAAAATACAGCAATAAACATTCTCTCAAATGTAACTTTTAATATAGTTTGTGAGCTCCATAATTAAAGTAAGCAAGTCACTTAGATATCCATTATATTGTCTTTTATAAACAGAATATTTATATTCTCAGATTTACTCCCTCTAAGAGACAAATGTGTAATGCCAATCACTTATCACCATACTTTTTTTATAGTGTGTGAAACGCAGTGGCTTTTGAAGCTGAGTTCTCAGCCCCTACTTTACTCAGAATCAGCCAACAACTCTACATTGGCAGGAAATACACCTGAAAACCAGTGCTCACATAACCCCCCACAAGGACGTTGGGTCTGGGTCATGGAGAATCACAGGTCATGAAAGATCAGAGGTTTAGTTGGGCTTGTGGCAGAACAGTCAGAACACTACGGAGTTTGAGGTAACACAACATGGGGAAAGGATTCATACTGGGTGTGTTAAGGCAAGTTCAATAGTTTGTACTGACAACTAAACCTGAGAACAAAAATAAAATTTGTAATTGAACTCAGTGTGCTACAAAGGGTCTTTATCTTCTTGGACCTCCTGCCATCTGCCTCCCAGACTTCTGAAGGCCAAGGTTTCTGGTCTAACATCCGAACAGACTGAAAGCTGACACTACAGTCATCACAACAACAAAAAGATGAACAAAATCAAAATTAACAACTCTTTGTAGACCAATCATGATGCCCGGAGAACTAAAGAGACAAACAGGAAAACACAGATGATCGCAGTTTACCGGGAGCAGAAGGCCAGGAGTCACCCTGCCACGGGAGCCAATGCTTTGGATTCTAACTGAAGAACTGCCGGCTGCTCAGTGAAAACTAATCTGAGAGTTCAAAACCCCCAGGGAGCCCACTCTTGTGGAGGGGGACTCCTCACAGTTTTATCCTCCAGGAACCTTACTAGGTTCTCACAGTGAAGATCAGAGAAAAATTCCCTTATGCTTACAGCAGAAGGAAGGCAAAAGTAACCATTTTGAAATACTCCTAAAGTTTCTGTTCTCCTTAAAAAGGGCCCCACTAGCCTTCAAAATGGGGGAAGATTACCCATCTTAGGCTCACTAAAGACTGAGACATAAACAGAGGACTGGAGCATGCCTCCCCTCACCCCACACCTTATTAACACATCAGCAGGGCTCTGGTGTAACAAGAGATTACAGGTAAAGCTCAGACTCTAAGAAGGATGTGGGGAATTCCAAAGACAAGGGAGACAGAAACAAGGACACTGGGAAAAGTTTGCCTCTACCACAACAGCTACAGCAGACTACAACCAACCTAACTCCTAGACAGAGAACAAAATCCTTACAACCAGAGATCTGTCTACTTTACTGAGCTCCTTTTACACCATACATCATATCGAGCTTTCAGCAAAAAATTACAAGGCATGCTCAAGAGGCAAAAAATACAGTCTGAAAAGACAAAGCAGTCATCAGAACTAGAGTCATATATGAGAGAGATTTTGGAATAATCAGACCAGGAATTTAAAATAACTAAGACGAACATGCTAACAGATCCCACAGAAAAAGTGGACAACATACAAAACATACAGGTAATGTAGGAGAGAAATGGAAACGCTAAGAGAATCAAGAAGAAATCCTAAAAATCAAAATCACAGTTAACAGAAATAAATATTGTATTTGATGGGCTTGTTAGTAAACTAGATACAGGAGGAAAAGTTCGTGAACTCAAAGATATGTCAACAGAAACTTCTAAAACTAAAATGCAAAGAGAGAAAAAGAATGGGACAGTCGGGAACTGTGGGACAAAAGGTACAATGTATGCCTAATGTGTATACCTAAAGAAGAAGAAAGAAAGAAACAGAAGAAAGATTTGAAATATGCTAAGAATTTTATAAAATTAGTGACATATGCCAAACCATGGACCTAGGAAACTAAGAGGCTACTAAGCAGGATAAATACCCTACTACCCCACTAAAAAATCTATAGGTATATCTCATGTATAACATCTTCAAACTGCAGAAATTCAAAGATGAAGAGAATGCTATGAAATAAACCTGAGGGGAGAAACACGTTATCTACAGAAGAAGAACTTAACAATACATCAGACTTTTCCTCACAAATCATGTAAAGAAGAAGAAAGTAGAGTGAAATATTTAAAACGTTTAAAGAAAAAAAAAAAATCCCACCATCTAGAATTTTGTATCCAACAAAATTATCCTTCAAAAGTAAAGAAAAAATAAAGACTTTCTCAGACAAATTACAATTAAAGAAATTTGGGCCAGTAAACCTGCCTTGCAAACATATTAAAAGAAGTTCCTCAGAGAGAAGGAAAATAATATAGGTCAGAAACTCAGATCTACATAAAGAAAGAAAGAACATTACCTTTTCTATCTTACTTGATCTAATAGATAACAGTTTGTTCAAAATAATTATAGTAATAATGTATTTGCTGATTATGGTTTGTGGACAAGTGATAGCAGGAAGGAATTGGGAAAATTGTATTAAAGCATACCTAGAGTGTCCATGAAGTGATATAGTGTTACTCAAAAGTGGACTTGTATTAGTTTCAAATGTATATTACAAACTCTAGGATAACCACTAAAAGTTTGTTGTTGTTGTTGTTGTTTTAAAGAAGTGTAAGTGATACACAACTGCAGAAGAGAAAATGAATCTAGGGTCAGATTGTTTCTTCTTAGACTAATTAACTCCTTGGCCTGCCTTTACTTATAGTACCTGTTACATGGGTCTTGTGGAGTTCTGTATATTCCAAGTTTTGGATCCTCCAATTACTCTATCTTTTTCCTGTTCATCTTTCAGCAAGATAGTGAATATGTTGAGGAAACAAACAAAAAAAGCACTTAAAGATCCAACAACCCTACTGACTGAACACGTGGAAGTTTGGCAGAATTCTATACCCCTTGCCTCCCCGTGAACATAAAATTGGGTATTTGTTGATTATAACAGAACGGTGTACAGATGTGCCTAGTAATACCAGTAGTAAAGCTGTATCTCTATCTCCAGTGTTTAGAACACTATCTGACATATAGCATACATGCAATGTTTGTTGAATGAATAAATGAACTGATGTTAAAAAGAAGAATATTTGATACCTACTGAGGAGCATCAAAAAAAATTTTTTTTTAAAGATTTTATTTATTTGACAGAGAGAAACATGGCCAGAGAGGGAACACAAGCAGGGGCAGTGAGAGAGGGAGAAGCAGGCTTCCTGCCAAACAGGGAGCCCAATGTGGGGCTCGATCCTGGGTCTCCAGGATCATGACCTGAGCTGAAAGCAGTCGCTTAACCAACTGAGCCACCCAGGTGCCACCCAAAAAATTTTTTGAATGTTAGTTTGTCAACTTGCTTTAACATCCATCCTACAAATAATATGAAGTCTCCCATATTGGTTTGTATTTCTGAAGTCTAACTTTACACAAGTCTTTAAGAGTATTCCTTGAAAAGACCTTACATCTGGCATATTAAAAGGTGGTGAGACCAGGTGTCAGAGTCCTTAAACATAAAAACACTCACTTGTGAAAAAATACTTTGAAAGCTTTCCAGATATGTTTGCATATTTAGGCAGGCTTTCCCCATGATTAAAGCCAATTTCATGGAAACTGACTATAACTTTTCAAAATATTTAGGGATGATGGTGAATCAAAATGTACAAAGTGATCAAAATCTGCTCCTAATTTTAATTTCATATGGCTTGGCACTTAAGCAAAAGAACACTTAATACTAAACTATTCCTTCTATAAAAACCAGAAGAGACAAGTGAGATAGGTCCTCTCTGACAACTCATCTCCTCCCCCACATTATTTATTAGGTATGCTATATCCTCTTACAGCACCCTACACTCATTTCCACTGGAGACTTATTATACCAAACTCCTTAAGAGCATTTACTAAAACGAATGCTTGTCACATAAAGATGCTCAGTGTGTTTGTTCAATGAATATATAAATCAAAGTACCCTAAAAATTTTCTTCGACTAAGTTTACAGGGATCATTGGCATGACTGGGGAATAGCTCTAGAAGACTAGGCTAATTTCTCGGTTTACTAGTCAATAATGTTTTCATTTTCGTTGTTCCCCTTACCCTATCATTTGTTTTCCCTTAGAACAATATGGAGCACCCGAAGGGAAAGTATAACTTAGACAGCTAAAAAAAATTACTGGTATGACTGTGAACCCACACCAAAGCACACATTCACATTACATCCTGTTTACCTACAACATGCTCTTTTCCTACATACAGCATTATATTGCAAAAAATCGGTGGAACTATCAGATTAAAATGGCTATCCTTCTACTCGAAAAGATTTCTGGGAACATGTTTTACTTCTGTAGGATAGCATTTACAGTTTCAGACCATGACTTCCTTCCTCACTGAAAAATAGCACAGAGTTGTAAACCAAGATCTAACACAACCTGTGGACATCAGAGGTATCAGGTGATTCCAAAGAAAAACAGGACTTCCATCCCTTTTTCAGTTTTTACCAAAAAAAAAAACACTTACCAAATTCTTATCAAAGTGACTTATAAACATCAACCTAAATTGAGATAAAATTTAGGAACAAAGGCTAAAACAATGTGATGATTTCCAGGGCTTTAGCTGGATGAAATTTGCTGGTAAGGCAGAATATAATTTCAGAAGAAACCTATTTACTCTGTGTTTACCATTTAATATGCATAATTATGGAATATATTTGCTTGTTTTGTCTTTTCTTGACATTAGAATGAAAGAATAGGAACGGGAGTAGAATGGATTATAAAACCAACACAACAACCTTAACAACCATAGTATAAGAGATATCGAACAGTTCAATCTTACTACGTGATAGGGACTATTCAAAACCAAGTGGATTGGTTTTCTCAATTTTGTTCTTTTACTTGCAACAAAAAGCACGAATCCTTTAATTCTAGTTAACTACAAGGTAAATCTTTTTTTTTTCTTTTTTAAAATTTAGATTCAATTAGTCAATATATAGTACTTCATTCATTTCACACGTAGAGTTCAATAATTTATCAATTATGTATAACACTCAGTGCTCATCACATCACATGCCCTCCTTAATGCCCATCACCCAGTTACCCCATCCTCCACACCCCTTCCCCTCAGCAACCCTGTTTGTTTCCTATAGTTAAGAGACTCTCACGGTTTTTCTCTGTCTCTGATGACTTCCCATTCAGTTTTCCCTCCCTTCCCCCATGATCCTCTGGGCTGTTTCTTATGTTCCATATATGAATGAAACTGTATGACAGTTGTCTTTATCTGATTGACTTATTTTGCTCAGCATAATACCCTTCAGTTCTATCCACATTAGTGTAAATGGTAAGTATTCATCCTTTCTGATGGCTGAGTAATATTCCATTGTGTGTGTGTGTGTATCTCACATCTTCATTACCCATTCAGACCAGATAAATCTTAATGTGAAATATTCTGACATGAGAGATAAATTGAATGCACTCCACAAATATTTCCTGAGTGATTCCTAGCAGTCAGGCTCTGGGGCCATAGCAGTGAGCAAAACACACAGAAATCCTTGCCCTCACAGAGTATATATCGCGTTTGTGGGAGATAGACAACAAATAATAATTAAATTCTGTACATGTTATGAGGTGATAGTGAGCACGGAGAAAAACAAAACAGAGAAGGGAGACAGAAAGCCAGCCAACATGGGAGGTGCTGTTTAAAACAGAACGATGCAGGGTATGCTTCACGGAAGGGATAGAACTTGAGGAGGGGAGGGAAAGAGAGAGAGAAAGGCATGCAGGTTCACAGGAAAAGCAAGGGCAAAGATCCTGAGGTGGGAGTGCGCCTCCAGGGTACAAGAAACGGCAACACTTGGAATGCGCATTAAACAAAACTCCCACTGAATTCACATACATTTCCTATGTGTTTATAACTCAAATCCCACAAAACATCACCACACTGTTTTGTTAGTTCAGGAGAAGAGAGAAATTTATAGTTTTCAACCAAATTACCTAGTTTTCCATAACTGTTTTTCACAGTTGTTAGGGTACTGCTTATCTTCACGGTTACCCGTTTAAAATTCAGTCCAAAGCTTACAGTTGTTGTCATTTCTGTCTTCACCATTATACCAAAAGCTGCGTTTGTGAGATGTCTGTCCTACAGATGCCATATCATTTGTGTGTGACATATCTGGATTACACTCATTCAGATCAGAGGGAAATGTCATGCAGTGAATTTCTGGATTTGAATCTCAGCGCAGTCACTTTCTAGTTGGGTAGCTATTGAAATTTACTTAATCTCTTTGGATCTCTGTTTCTTATTGGAAAAAAAGGAAAATGGGGATAAATTGTAAGAGTCTCTCATAGGGCTGTTAGGAGGATTAAGAGAATATAAAGGCACTTAGAGCCTGGGTGGCTCAGTTGGTTAAGCAAACTGCCTTCAGCTCAGGTCATGATCCTGGGACTCCGGAATTGGACTCCCTGCTTGGTGGGAAGCGTGCTTCTCCCTCTCTCACTCCCCCTGCTTATGTTCCCTCTCTAGTTGTGTTTCTCTCTGTCAAATAAATAAATAAAATCTTTTTAAAAAATAAATATTTTTTAAAATGTGCTAGCTGTTGTGGTTATTTTTACTGTTATTGACACTGATGGAAGACATCTGGGTTTGTTTTTGTTTTTTTCACATGTCATAACCAAATTAAGAAGGAAATACTCCTCAATTTTTCATCTTTATTTCTCTTGATAGCAACAGTATCAAATCATTCTTTAACTTTTTAAGATTCAAATGTATAATAAGATTTGAATGCATCCATATCGTTAAAGAGCTATTTTTAAATGTCAAGATAAAAATTAATACATGCAAATCGGGTCACCTTCTGATAATTTCTAAGTTAGAAGGAAATATAACTTCTAATACCTAATATTTATGAGTGGTCAGCAGAGTGTAAAAGGTACACTTAAAAACAAATTCTTTTGTATTTTATAGCACTTAGGAGACAAATACAATCAACTGATAAACAGAGGAGCAGGGTAGCTATTCCAAGGATATTTAGTCCTTACAAAGTATAAAATATTTCTGGAAAATGTATATTTATATTAAAAGTTTCCTTACAGCCTCAAGGTGTTCAATGTGTCTATAAATATCCCATGTGAAATACTAACTTTCCCACATTCTTCTCCCCAGCCCTTGGCAACCATCTTTCTACTTCCTTTTTTTTTTTCTCTCTCTCTCTCTTTCAGAGAGAAAGAGAACTCTTGCTAACCCGTGAAGTGGGGAGGTGGCAGAAGGGAGAGACAGAATCTTAAACAGGCTTCTCACCCAGCCAGAGCTTGAGGCGTGGCTCAATCTCACAACCCTAAATCATGACCTGAGCCGAAATCCAGAGTCTGATGCTTAACTGACTGAGTCCCCGGGGCGCCCCAGGAAACCATCTCTCTACTTTCTAGTCCTATGATTTTGACTACCTTAGATACTTCACATGAATATAGTCACACACAATTTCTTATGGGCAGACTTTTCTTTAGGTATGTTCTACTGAAAATGCAGATTTAGTGCCTAGCATTTTAACCTAAACTGAATGGAAAGGATTTTTTTTTCCAGGTATATCAACCATGTGTACACGTGGGATGGGGCAAGGGAGTTGGGAGGGGGAAAGAGAGGTCAAACCATATGCTTCTGGGCCAGCTGTTTCACTGCATTCACCCTCATTCTAGGGTAGCTCCTCAATCTCTTTTTTTGACAAATTCCTATTTCTAAATAACATCTCTCCCATACAAGTTCTCCAGGGTCACTTTTAACACAAACACTACTAAAATTAGCTAAACATTTAAATTCTTCTTGTGCATTTACTTGCAGCATCTCCAGTCTCTGTGCACACGTGATATTTACAATAATTATAAATTCCACTGAGCAGAGACTACAGGTCTGGGGTAATCCAAATATTACAGTAATCCAGAGTTTAATTAATAAAACTAAAAAGGTTAAAGATTAATAGTCGTTACATCTTTAACTGTTTGTAACTGAAAAACAACATAAACGCTTGCTGATTACATACATCACTTTTAGTATCTGACACACATAAAGCTAACTTTTCATTTCCTATTTAAAATGTAAAAATCCTATTACCTTGAAACACACAAACAATACTAAAGTTTGTCCAAAAACACTGACCAAATACACAATTATTCTATGTTTCGCTCATTGATGAAGAACTGTTAGTTTTACACTATAAAGCCATATTTCCTTACAGAATTCAGAATCAGTTTCAAATAATCATCCAATACACATTCCCTTAAGGTTTTACAGTCTTCAAATATGACATCTCTGACATTCCAGAACAGAAAAGTTTACCTGGCCATCAATTGACAACCATTTGCTGAGCATCTATTATGTATTATGATAGGTGTTCTAAAGGAAAAGAAAAAAGACCTAATCCTTGACTTTTGGTATCTTCAAGACTTAGTGCCAACTCAGGTGTAGAAATGTAATTAAATTGCGTGACGCATGCTATTGTAGTGGATGGAAGCTCAGGAACCATACAGGAAGTGCCTTTAATCTAGACTGGGACAGTCTACACATTTAAGCTGATCTCGGAAAGAAAAGCAAGAAGTAAATAAGCAGAAACAGCGGGCATGAAGCAGTACGTACTCAGAGGTATGACAGACAGTGACATGCAGAGGCAAGTAAAATTGGTTCTTTTTTTCCTTTTTAAAGATTCATTTTAGAAAAACAGAGAGCGCAAATGAGGAACTGAGTAGGGGCACAGGGAGAAGGAGAGAGAGAATCTCAACAAGACTTCCCACTGAGCATGGAGCCGTATGTGGGGCTTGACCTCATGACCCTGAAATCATGATCTAAGCTGAAACCAAGAGTCCAATGCTTAAGCAAATGAGCCACTCAGATGCCCCCAAAACTGGTTCTTCATAAGTGGTACAAAGAATACATGGTAAGAAAGGAAGGTGAAGTACATGGGCCAGATCAGAAAGGGATTTATATGTAGAAGATGAAACACTACCCTGTTAATAAAAGGGTAAAGATATGTTCATGTAACTTATTAATATAACGCAAAAGACAACAAGAAATTACTGAAGGGGTATGAGATGATGATAAAGGTCTACGGAAGTTGGGTTTGACTATGCAAATAGAGTCAGGACATGGATCAGGGCCATAAGAGAGGAACTGTCTGGATGATTTAGTAATGAATCTGTTCTTGAGGTACATGCACGGGAAAACATCGGAGGCAGTCACAGAAGATACTCAAGAAGAAGAAATTATTTCAATTTGCTTTGGAGTATAATCAGATGACACAGATATAGATGTTGGAAAGACAGAGAAAGAAAGAAAATAGACCGGTCTAGTTGATTGGCATAAATGACTTACATATGCCCCAGTCTCATTTTAATCTTTGCAAAATTACTTTAATGTTTTTAATATCTTTGTATCATTTTTATTGTATTCACTTTTATTTTCTATTATAAATGGATTTTGAAGCTGACTGTAAATCAATATGTAGCATGGGGAATATAATGCAAGGCAATAAAAACTCTTTG
Source organism: Spilogale gracilis (assembly GCA_004023965.1). Taxonomy (NCBI): domain Eukaryota; kingdom Metazoa; phylum Chordata; class Mammalia; order Carnivora; family Mephitidae; genus Spilogale; species Spilogale gracilis. The sequence goes on from PITA01012955.1 coordinate 24,962, forward strand.
TGAAATATTTTCTCTTGAATTCATCACCTTGCCATCTGTTTCTTGAGCTCCTAATGAAATAAACTTGGGATTGCAAGGGAAAGCTAAAGTTTATGTAAAACAAAATAGTTCAAAACATTGAATGACAAGCTTGTTCCTCTGAGTCAAGCATAATTATATAATGTGATGATCAAACATTTCCAACTGACTCATAATGATAACAATGATCAGTGAACTGCTGAATTTTATGATAGAGATCAACCCTGAATGTTGAAAGAAAATACAGCTTCTTTAATATTTTCCTAGAATCTTAAAGTTCATTTTATTTAAGAGACTATTTAGTTCTAATCCATCCTCCACTTATGGCAGAAATCTTTATATATTAAGCCTATCTTCCTAAATTCTTAGAGTGACAGAAAGGTCACAAATAACATTAACAATAAAAACAACCAAGAGTAACAACTAGTGAGTGATTTTTACGTGCAAGGATTGTAGTAAGTACTTTTACATACATTATAATCATAATTCCAACTATTAAGTGTTCCTAGTATTAAAACAAAATTTGCCAGCCTATAACTTTTAACTAAATTACTGGCCTTAATCAGGCTTCCCAGGGGAAAAAACTGTAACTACTATGTATAGCACATAATAAAAGTAATTTTGGGGTTTTTATTGCTTTATCTCAATCATCACATCAACCCTGTGACATAGGTGTTGTTACTATTTTTCACATTTTTCAAGAAAAGGAATTAAGCCATAGGGAAGGCCAATAACTTCCCCAAGGTTGCAAAAGTAGTGGTTGATGGAGCTAAGGATTGATTTCAAAGCCCAGGTTTTACTTACCACTTGTCCCTGAGACATGGTAAGTGTAGGCTGGCAAAACCAGGTTTCTAAACTTCCTGAGCTGAGTCAGATCCCAAACCGCTCAAGTAAAAGTCATGCCATGAGGCCTCTAAAGAAATGGACTGTGAACCTATTCCAGGCGACACCACTCCAACATGTGCTCAGTATGACCAAAACTTTCCTCCATTCAAATTTCTACACATCCCAATCTAACCATACTGGTTAACAATAATTGTAACAGTTGCTCGTTTTCTTTTCTGTTTGCAAATGTGGTGATCGTTACCATCAATAGTATAGGATAGTGTGTGATTTTGACAGAAGATGTAAAAAATAAAAAATGGGCCGCCATCTATGAAGGCCAAAAAGGAAAACAGTCTTATGAATTAATCCCTACATCACAGTTAAATCAAAATCATGGCATGCTGTAGTAATTCTGGCTTGTTTTACAGTTTGTGAAATAAAAACAGCAATGACGGAAAAAAGACTTAGCCAGAAGGTGATCATCTCGGCAGTATGAATGATCATTTTGTTTTTAACTCTTGACTATAGCAAATTTTATAGAAATTTTGTTACAGTTTTAAATGACAGAACTTTGAAATCAGCTCAAAAAATATTTACCTAACTTATATTAAATGTAGTTGCTTTATGTAACATACCAACCTCAGTAATTAGCTCTACCTCTCAAGGGATAACCAGTTCATAAGGCCTGAGAATATCGGGTATTCACCACTCATCATGTCCTATGGTTCTCCCTTCTACATAAAAATGATGCTAGTAACTCATCAAAAGTAAAACATGATTAAAATTTAATTTTCTAGCAATGGTGAAAGATTTGTGCCAATGCACTCACATTCTCTTGTGTGGCCTCCCTTTGAGTAGTACAATTCAATTCAAAAAAATGTATTGCGTATCTATTCTATGCCAGGCACTGATGTAGGAGCCTGTTCATAAAAAGAACTAGATCCCTGTCCTTGGGATGCATATGTTCTAGTGACTGAGACACACACTCAGCAGTAAATGCAATAAATGTTAAATTACATAAAATTACATAGTAAGAAAAAAAAGAGAGCGAAGTAAGAGTACCAGGAGAGCCAGGGATGGGTGGAAAGTGGGCAGAGTTCAGTATTATCTGGGTTAATCAGGATCAGTCCGAAAGAGCATAAGATTTCAACAAATACTGGAAAAGATTAGGTTGTTAACAAGACGGTTTCTGGGGGAAGACTATCTCAGACAGAGGGAAGTGAGAACAAATATTCTAAGTGGGGAACATGGCTCAGGAGTTTGATGACTGCAAAGGCCAGGCAGAGAGGATGGGTACAGGATAGTGCATCAGAGAGGTCAGCACTGGCCGTGAAAAGGCCCAGCTTTTACTCGCTGAAATGCACTGCTCGTCAACAGGTTAGGTCAACAGAGGGTATTAATCGCAAATTACTTTCACATTTCCTACTGAACAAAAAATTCCCCTTAATTTCTGACTTTACCCCAAACCAACTTTCCAACTTTGCTTCTGTAACAATTCTTTTCCTTTCAGCATCTTCAATCCCCATTAATGAAACTACGTCTTGTTCAAACATTGTTATACTACTCCCCCATCAAACTGGTTACACAGATAATCTTTAAAAACAAAAACTAAACTGCTTTCATAAGCACATTCCTATTTTATCTTTGCTTATAAATACATTTAAATTAAGGAGGGTCAGAAAAGATTACAACAAAACATCTTACTTTGATCCATAAAGCATAGCTGCTGATGTTTTTGGTTTTGGTTTTGGTTTGGTTTTGTTTTGCTTTGCTTCTGTTTGTTTGGTTTGGTTTTGGTTTTTTGCTTTTGTTTTTAATCTATGAGCACAATTAAGGAAATCAGCACTGACTCTCCTTTTAAATATTGCCAATGAGCAGATATATTCCTTATTTTCCAATATTATGCACGGTAATATATGTGGAAAACTATAAGAAAAACAAGCTTTTTAGGAAGTAGCCTGCTTTACCTTGCTAAATAAAAGTCAAGAGAATTAAAGAAGAGAGACAAAGAGGAAGCATGATACACAGACTTTCAATCCTTAGTGATCATCTTTAATAAATACAATTTATTTTTAATAAACTCAAGATAAAATATTTAGGGATTCCACTATATAGATCTTGATGTTATTCAAACAGAAAAAGTAATGTGCCTGTTGACCATCTGTAGTCTTTTTTGGAAAAATGTCCATTTCTGTTGTTGTCTCTTTTTTAATTGGTTTATTCATTTTATTGGTGTTCACTTTTATAAATTCTTTATATATTCTGGATACTAACCCTTTATCAGATATATCATTTGCAAATATCTTCTCCCATTCCACAGGTTGTCTTCAGTTTTGTTGATTGTTTCTTTTGCAGAAGTTGGAGTTTCCTCAAAGAGTTAAAAATAGAACTACACTATGATCAGTCAATTGGATTACTAGGTATTTACCCAAAGAATATAAAAATACTGATTCAAAGGAATACATGCACTCCAGTATTTATAGCAGCATTATCAACAACAGTTAAATTATGGAAAAATATCCATAGACTGATGAATGGATAAAGAAGATGCAGTATACATACATACATACACAGTGGAATATTACTCAGCCATAAAAAGGAAAGAAATCTTGCCATTTGCAAAGATGTAGATGTGAAATAAGTTCAGTCAGAGAAAGACAAATATCTTATAATTTCACTCTTATGTGGAATTCAAGAAACAAAACAGATGACCACAGGGAGAAAAGAAGAAAGTCAATCTAGGAAGCAGACAATCCAGGAAAATGGTCACTGGAAGGAAGGTGAGCAGGGAGATGGGTTAAATAAGTGAAAGGGATTAAGGATGGCACTTATGATGAGCACTGGCTATTGTATGTAAGTGTTGAATCACTAAATTCTACACCTGAAACTAATACTACACTATGCATTAACTAACTAGAATTTAAATAAAAACTTGGGGAAAAAAGCCAGTAATGATGCATGCACTAGGAATTTATTGAAATATTTTTCTTCTTTAGAAAAACATGAAAATCTAAAGTATAACTGTACCTATGCAATTAAAACTCATCTTTAGTTTACACAGGCAAAATCACTTTATTTAGAAAATTATGTGTTTCTCCAGCTTAGAGTAGCAAACCACCTTTCCTTTGTACATGTGTCACTGTAGTTTCATGAAAGTCGGATTCAATGTTTAAGGCATGTTTTCTCAAAAGCAGTTATTTTATGCCTAGTAAGTGGTAGAGTATATTGTGGAACACTCAGAAAAACAGTAACCCCTTGATAATAGAGTTCTTTTTCTGACACAATTCACATTCAATAAAAAAAAGTAAAATAGTAAAAAATGATACATTCTAAGACTCAAACATATAGAATAAAATTGTGTAAAATAGTTATACCCATGTATTTTTTTAAATATGTTATTTATTTGACAGAGAGAAACACAGCCAGAGAGGGAACACAAGCAGGGGGAGTGAGAGAGGGAGAAGCAGGCTTCCTGCTGAGCAGGGAGCCCGATGTGGGACTCAATACCGGGTCTCCAGGATCACAACCCGAGCCGAAGGCAGTCGCTTAACCAACTGAGCCACCCAGATGCCCCTATTTATACCCATATTAAAGGAATGCTAGAATTAATGCAACTAGAATTAATGATCTGAATAAAAATGATTAGGCAAAGAAAGCACCTAAAGGAAAAAGTTGTAAACCATATTCAGCAAGACATAATAAATTTGACTTGTTCCTCCAAGTCAAACTGGCTCCTCTAAGGAGAGGAGCCAGCATATAGGCAAAGATGCAAAACTAACAAAATACCCATCTTAAATCTTTGAAGAAATATAAATCTATGTACATACTCTTGCATACATACACAAAAGGTATACCAGCAGATTTCTAATTCTTATATGACCTACCTTCTTCATTCACTTGAAAAAAGTAGAGAAAGTAAAAAATACTAAATACAGAATTTTTTAAATAAATTTTTCTCTCTCTCTCTTTTTTTTAGAGAGAGTGCAGATGGGGGTGAGGGGCCAAGGGAAAAGAAGAGAGAGAATCCCAAGCAATTCTCCTGTCACATAGACCTCAATTTCACAATCATGACCAGAGCTGAAATTAAGAGTCAGACACTTAACTGACTAATCCACCCAGTCACCCCCTGAAATAGAATTTTTAAGAAAAATATGGCTTTGGTTAAATTGTCAATCTGATCTTTCTTTGTATGGAAAAGTGGGAAAAAAACTCTGAGTCATAAATTTGATTTGAGTCATGTTCCTTGGTAAGTAACATGGTTGGTGATTTTTCTCATATTGACAGACATTCTTTCCATTTGATTTTTTTTTTTCAAATGGTTTACATCACCTTTGGACCACAGAGAAAAATAGCAGATGGTGTCTCACAGAGTCATACGTTTTCATTAAATTTCTTATGAAAACCAAAGTAAATTATGCTGACTAAAATGACAGGTGGAATCCCAAAGGCCTCACAGATTTATAGATAAAAATCATCTAAGTCATAAATATATCCGTTTAACTAAAAAATGTATCAGGCATTAAAAGCAATGACTGGAACAGGTGGAAGAAGACAGCATAGAAAGTCAGCTGTGAAATTCACTACAGCAGAAATGGCAGAAAGACAAACAATAGAAATGTATGTTAAGGTCAAAAATTTAGTGTAGAATGGTGAAGAAACTATTAAATTGCAACCTTGTGTAAGGGTGAAGAGCATATAAACTTATATTTCTGATAACTTCTTTAAAAAGAGAGAATATTATAAATAATAATAAAAATAAATTTAATAAATCTGGCCATGATAATCAGGGGCTATATATCTTATTCCTCTGGGAAATCTGATAGATGACCTCCAAGAACTTTGACCAAATTAATACCGTCTCTCAATAGTCTGAATAGTGTGAATGACACAAAGATGCTTTATTTTTATATTGAATGAGTAAATAAAAAGCATCACTTTATGAAAACACCATCATCATACCCTGCAGTATATGGCAGATGGCATGGTTTCAGACTAAGATTATTTCTCTTAAATATGATGTAACTGATCATAATAAAATGTGTGATGGCAGCCAAAGTTGGGGAAAGTCATCTAAATATTACAATAATCATCACTGTGTCCATTCCTAGAGCATCCAATGGACTTTAATTTTGATCATTTGAAGTAAAAAAGGAAAAAAAAATTAAATAGTCTTTGCTGAATAGTTTTTATTTCTTTCATTAAAAAATGTAATATTATCTACTAAAAACTCACTTGAAGTAAAAAAAACTCACTAGAGGTACAGCTATTTCTCTCATTTAGTTAATAATCATCAATTAAATTCTAATACAGAGAATTTTAGGCAGCTGAGCTGAAGCAGTCATTACTTGTGTTATTAACACTCTCAGGCAACTGATTCAGGAAAAAGAGGCTACTATATTGGGGGACTATAAAAATGTGAAGTTTTGGAATGTGTTCAAATTTAATGTTTTATCAACCATTATAAACACAGGATGTTATATGCCAACGTCGCAGTAATCACAAAGCAAAAACTTATGATAAATACATAAGAGAAAATGACAAAGTCTGAACATAACAACAAAGAAAGCCATCAAATAAGGAAAGAGAAACAGAAGTAATGGAACTACAAAAACAGCCAGAAAACAACAAATTGGAAAAGTAAATACCTATCAATACTTTAAATCAAAATGAACTAAATTCTCCAATCAAAAGACAGAGTTGCCCAATGAATGAAAAAAACAAGATGCATCTATATGCTGCCTACAAGAAACTAACTTCAGAAGTTAAGTATACACACAGACTGAAAGGGAAGGGGGAGTGATAGATATTCTATGCAAATGGAAATAAAAATAAAGCTGCTATAGAACATTACATAATGATATAGGAGTCAATCCAGCAAGAAGATACAACAATTTATAAATACATATGCATCCAACTTAGGAGCATCAAAATATATACAGCAAATACTAACAAAGCTAAAGGAAGAAATTGACGGCAATACAGTAATAGAAAGGGATTTTAACTTCCCACTTACATCACTGGAGAGATCATCCACACAAAAAAATTGATAAGGAAACAATGGCCTTAAATAACACTTTAGACCAGATAAACTTTATAAATATATCCAGAATATTCCATTTAAAAGCAGGAAAATACACATTTTTCTGAAGTGCTCATGGAACATTCTCCAGGCGAGATCATACATAAAGTCATAAAACAGGTCTCAATAAACTGAAGAAGACTGAAATTATATTAGGCATCTTTTTTTAAAAAAGATTTTATTTATTTATTTGACAGGGAAAAACAGCGAGAGAGGAAACACAAGCAGGGGGAGTGAGAGAGGGAGAAGCAGGCTTCCCGCTGAGCAGGGAGCCCAATTCGGGACTTGATCCCAGGACTCCAGGATCATCACCTGAGCCGATGGCAGACGCTTAACGACTGAGCCACCTAGGCTCCCCAGCAGGGGCCTATTCTGGAAAATCATGTAATAAAAATGCTCAATGAACCTCTTTGGTTATAAAATTCATTCTTTATCTAGGATTATTTTCTTTTTCTTCTTCTCTTAGGATTATTTTCTTAACCTATATTCTCAGATGTAGAATTACTAGGCCCAAATGATAAAACTGTTGAAAAGGCAAGTTTCAGGAAAACAGACCCATAGTATTCCACTGGAGATTCTACTTAATATCCAGTCTAATTATCAGTACTTTCTGAATTCAGCTTTTCCATTGTTTATTAATTTACCTAACTATAATTAAAGAGTTCATGTTAATTTTCAACAAAAGCATCATGATTGACAAAGTGTAAGGATTTTGGCAGTAAACTTCATAACTTCATAAAAAAGATAACAATATCAATTAATAAACAAAAGAAAAGTCTGTGCTCAAAAAAAGAGATAACTATAATAGTCACCTTACATAAAGTCACCTTTTATTCTTAGACAGCAGTCTGTTTCCTTTGTTACATTTATTACAATTTCATTGTTTCATTTATTTGCTTGTTTACTTGTTATCTGTCTCCTCTAGTAAAGAATAAGCTATATGAAAGGGATTATTTTTGTCTTATTCATCCCTGTATCCTCACCAACAGACATAGTGTCTGACTTTTAACAAATAAAAATGAATCAAAACAATAAGAAAAACTAGGTCGTTTGACAAGACATGTGTACCAGAGAAATCTGGATCCTATTAGGGCACAAGTAGCTAAGGCAACTCAATGGTTTGCTCCAAAGGCCAATTTTTCAAAACCAAAAAATATTTTGTAGAGGGTAACTTTTGTGTCATATGGCTTGATGAGAGAATATCAGAGGGACACCTGGGTGGCTCAGTTGGTTAAGCATCTGCCTCTGGCTTAGGTCATGATCCAACGGGCTTGGAATCGTGTCCGCAATGGGGTTACTTGCTCAGCAGGGAACTTGTTTCTCCCTCTGCCTGCCCCTCCCTCTGCTTGTGCGCTCGTGCTCTCTCGCTCTCTCTCTGACAAATGAATAAATCTTAAAAAAAAAGAATATCAGAAATGGTCTAGTCAAAAGACTTCAAGACATGCCATAATCACAACCTTAAAAACTTTTTTTCTCAATTCTTATCTTTATCTAAATGTCCTTGTACTGACCACTGTGACATGGCATCAGATCCTCCACTGCTGTCCCAGGGACTGTGTATGCTGTAGCAAGTACTATATCACAGGTCATGCTCTTTCTCAGGCTGACCCACATTCAATGACCACCTGAGTATAAGGCTTGGCCATCCCAGCCCAATTGGGGACAACTCTGAAAAGCCACTGTAGCTCCAAAGTTCCTCATGGAGTACATGGAAAGTGTCACTGTGCCTGCATCTTTTCGGCATTTCTGCCTCCTTTGTACCCCTTCAATAGGGACTGGTCTCTAGGGCAGGTCTTAGAAACCTCTTGAACAGGAAGTTTGGTTCAGCATCTCCCTCTCAGGTCATCTCATCTGTGACAACCCTGGGAGTGGTCTGAGAAAGCTGATGATAAGATGGGGCTTTGAAGCTGGATCACCCACTGCCTGGCTGGTGACGTGGACCCTGTGGCTGGTGGGGGGTGGAGCACAGAGAATGCCCGGCAGAGGGGGGCAGGGCAGCTCTTCAAACTCTCACCAAAGTCGGGCCAGACAATATATCCACAGAAGGGAATATGTTCGCTGGAAGGATGTGTGAGCTATTTGAGAAATATGGGAGAAACAGTAACTATAAGGACAACAGGAAAAGATCACAAAAAGTTGAGGACAAGCAATTTTCAATGTAAAAGCCAAAGGGCCTCCCAAGTAGATACAAAAGTGCTCTCAGATCCTACAGTTCCTGGGCAGAAAGAGCTCATCTCCAAGAGCAAGGATTTATCATCACAGTAGTCAAATACTCCAAAACTTCAGCAAGGTAGATCTGCTAAGTCAGGATCGTGGTTGGATCCTGACACAGGAGATATCTGGTTTAATGCCTCCAAAAATCTTGAATTCCCAGATTCCCTAAAGTTTCTGAAGTCATAGAAATGGTCTGCCCTTTCTTTCTTGGGAATCACGTACACAGAAGCTTCCCCCTCTTCAGACAACACGTACCTCCCTCACCTCGAACCACCTCCACCTCCTCTCCTGACCCTCAGGCTCATAACAAGGATTATGTCACAATATAACCCACCTAGGACACACTAAGCCTAACAGAGGAACAAAGGGGATATTTCACAAAGGAACTGCAAGATCTAGTTGGTTTATATTAGAAGAGTATATATAAGATTAATTTCTGAGAGTGTTTGGTCAAAGGGGTTTTTAACAATTAGATAAGAAAAAGTTTATCAAATTGAAGTACTCTCCTAAGATACAGGATTTACAACCAGTAAGAATCTCAGATGGTATAAACTGACTGCTAGAATGGTTCCTGGAAACATGGAGAAAGTAATGGCTCATATGAAATGCTGTTGAAATGCCAGAAATGCTGTGGCAGATGGCAGAAGAGGGGATCACAGGGCTCTGAGAGTACATTCTAGAATGCAAGTGCTATGTAAGGCCAGAAAACCCATCAGATATTCTGTTCTACCTGAAGGCCCAGAAAACACACCATTTACCAAAGCCATAAGGAAAATGCCAGTGAGAAGATATCCACATTATCAAGTTCGGTGGCAGTTTTCTTCTGAAGGTCAGAACTGACAGAAGGAAAGGCTGGTCTAGAACTGGGCTCATTCATAGCAATGGGGATGATAGATCAGATGAGTCATGAGAAGCTAGGCGGACCTAATTATCATAAGAGTGGCAAGGCTGGGCTTAGTGGGGGGCTGACCCACAGAGAATTATTGAGATAGTTAAAAGAATGCAGGATCCCCAGACGTAAAACAGACAGCTGACAAAGCTACTAGTCGATGTGTACAATCAAAATAAACCGAAGATGAATGAATAAATCTGAGGGAAGGTGCCCCAATGAAGTCACAGTGTCTTTTTTAGCTTCCATGCCTCAGCGAATTTTTGGACTCAGAACCCTCTAACATAAGAGGCCTAGAATCCAGAAGGAAAGATGTTGCAACACCATGGTAAGAATACAGGGTAATAATTCCCTCAATCCTTCTCCATTGGAACCTATAGCTCTTTATTCTGGTAACTGTGCTCTGGGGGCAGGGGATACCCAAACATTTCAAGGGCACAAAGTGGAGAGTGATACCAGAAGACCAAAAGCGTCTATATGCATCACCCTCCTTTTTAGAGTAAAGGCATTTGTAAGTCAGGAATAAATGGAGCCTTGGCCAAGGTCTAGCTCATAACGAGTCCATTCATTAGGACCACAGACTGACCTGGTGATTTTCCCAGTCCCCAAATGTATGATCAGAATAGACTAACACTATTAATAAGTTCCACAACACCCACATCAAGTCCTTGGCCTATGAGGTTAAGAGTATAATTATGAAGAAAGTCAAGAGGAATAATCTGAAACTGCTCCACCCAACCCTGAGATTGAAGTAAGTAAAAACACCAACAAAGTATATGGAGAGAGACAGAAATTAGTGTCCCCTTAAGTATCTAACTGGCACACAGGGATGATTCTAATGAAATTATCCAAGGCTGTTGGTGGTTCTATGGTGAAGCTCTACTTCTCCCTTTATCCACTCTCATTATTCACCTTATCCTTCTCCCTTTATCCACTCCTTCTATCCCCTTTCTTCTAAAGTTCATTTATTCCAAGGGCACTCTTTAACCCCATTTTACAATGTGATTCCTGAGTAACTCAACTTACAACAGTCATTTTTCACCTTGAATTTAGGTTACATTTTCTTTTTAAATAATCTTAGGCTTACCTTCAGGATCACTTTCCAATTTAATTGGGAAATGCTAGGTATCGCTTCTAGAAAACTTTTCCCAAAGCAGCAGGATGCTAGAATCTATTTTTAAAAGTCTTTGTGATCCTTCTTGGGAAGAGTCTATGGTATAACTCCTGATATATTGCTGCTTTCTGCATTTAAAATTATTGACTTTTGTCAATTCTCATTTCTTTATCAAAGACCTTCGGTAATCCTTCAATTCACTATTTAAAAAAATTTTTTTCTGACTCTATATTGATACAGAGCATTCAAAATTAGCTCAAATCTCATTTTCTGAGGGAAGTTCTCACTGATTCCAAAGGGAATTATTTCTATTTTCATTTTGCCAGTACTTAATTATATAGGCCATACAAACTACATTCATAAACTTAACAGCTTCTTTTTAAGCCCACTGAAGTTGTATATATAAAGATAGACTCTACTTACACAAATAGACAGTAAAAACAAATATGATAAGACCTGCATTTCTCTTTTCCTTTTTTACATAGCGTCACAATGTCCTCTACATAATGTCTCAATTAATGTTTCTATCTAAAGAGTTACAGGTAATTTCAAAACACTCAGTTATATATAAGTAACTACTAGAAGTTAACTGTACCATTCAATCTTGAGCTTAAACTATACAGTTCCTCAACTATTTCTATGAATAAGTAGAGCTTAACCAAATAAGTTAATAACAACAATAAATAAATCAGATCTATATTTTAAAAAGTAGCCCACACTAACTGGCAAATATACTCTGCCCTGAAAACTTAGGCAATGAGAGATTCAATATATTTTAAATGTTGTGCAAGCTGATGAAAGCACTTTCTGCTCTTGCACACGACTTCTTAAAAATTAAACCTTATAATAAAAAAGCCCCGAACTACATCTCTAGTTACAGTTGATTCTAGTGATGAGTTTATTGCCACAAAAACCAAGGCAACATATAGGTTTTAAAACAGCCCATGGTTTTCGTGGCTATATGATAATCAATGGGATGGCTGTCCCATTAGTGTGAAAAAATTCTCTCAGAATACATTAGTAAATATGGTGGAAGTCTCTTTGCTAAAAGAAAAAAAAAATGGAAAACTTTATAGTAGCACTTGGCCCACAATGAAATGTTACCTAAAATAGGTGTAATAGAGTACTGCATTTTAATCAAATAGTATATATTTAATCAGAGACTCATGAATTGTGATTGGATGTCCTACTTCTTAAACACCATTCTGGACTTGTGGATTATACTAACTCACACTCAGTCTCCCCTTCCTACCACAAAAGGGTCAAATTTACCCACTAAGATGACTGGAGGCCACATCCTATTAACAGCCAGAAACAAAGTACAGACTGCCAATTATAAAATGGCTTGCTCAGGTAATTTGGTCAATGACCACTGCCTCATTCACCATAATCATGCATTCCAATAACCACACGATCTAAACATTTTCATAAAAGTATCTTCAGGGATAGTAACAAAAACAACCTTTTTTGAGATAGATGCATGACTTTATATTATCAATTGGTCACTAATAATTAAGAAAATCTGTGTATATGCGTTTCATACAAATCACTTCTAATTACTAAACATACGACACCAAACTTGGACACCTCTATAGTTCATTATGTTCGGTTATCTTAAAATTTTTGAAATCCCATTCAAATATAGATAAAATAAAGATTATACGTACTTGCAAGAAACAGCCTCCATGAATTCATCCAAAAAATCATCATATTCAGGACCTCTCACTCTTCTCTGCCGTAGCCCAATGTACAAAGGATCTTTCAGTAAATCCTATTAAAAAAGTTACCACAGATATAGAAATAATGATAGGGATGTCATTCACACTTTGAGCTCAGTTTCCTCATCCATAGGAGGACAGAAATGGAAATAAAATCTTTTCATACTGAGTGAGAATTAACTTACAGTATTATTTTGTATTACACAGAATATGTCTATAGTATTTATATATTAAAAAAATAATTACTAAACATTAAAACATTGTTTTATTTGGGGGAAATAAAAGGAATTAAAGTCTTTCAGTGGTGCTAATTAGAGAAGTTCAATTCTCATTTTACAAGCAAAACTTATCACATAGAAAAGTAATACTGAGTTTTGAAATACTATATTCATTTAGGAAATGGAAAAATACCAATTCTTTTCTTAGATTTGTTTTGTTTCTAGAAGCAAAATCTTCAACAAACATTTTGATTATACTTTTAGTATATTGACTAGCTGGTATTAAAAATAAATTTAATGTATGTCATGGTAACCTTGAGATAATGTTGTACCAGATGGAGGACTTGGTTGATCTAAAGATATTCTTTCCCTTTTTTTTTTTTCTAATTTTGTCACTTGGTCAGATAAATACACACATTGTGTACATGTGAAAAAAAAATAAATTTTTAGCCTTAACTAAAGTTTTCTGAAACTTTTTAAACTTTACAAAGTTCAAGTTTTTTTCTAAAACTGATAGATATGAGACATTACTCTTTCAAGTTTTAGTATATATAATACTGTTTCTTATGAGACTAGTTTTTTCATCGAGGTATAATTTATATATGATAAAATACACATATACAACAAAAGCTCCCAGTAAACTAGGGATAGAAATGAACTTCCTCAATCTAATACAGAGCATCTGCGAAAAACCCACAGCTAACAACAAATTTCACAGTGAAGGACTGAATGCTATTCCTCTAAACTGGAAACAAGACAAGAATATTTACTTTTTTTAAAAGATTTTATTTATTTACTTGTCAAAGAGAGAGACAGAGCACACACAAGTGGGGGGGGGAGTGGCACACAGAGGGAGAAGCAGGATCCCCACTGAGCAAGGAGCCCAATGTAGGACTCAATCCCAGGACCATGGAACCATGACCTGAGCTGAAGGTGGCACTGAACCGACTGAGCCACCCAGGCATCCCAAGGATATCTACTCCTGCCACTATTCAACACTATACTGGAGACTCTATAGCCATTACAATAAGGCAAGAAAAATAAAATACAGGAATATACATTAGAAGGAAGAAAGTAAACTTTTTATTTGTATATGCGTGATCATGCACATGGAAAATATTTTGAAATTTACACACAAAATAACGCACTAGAATCTAGACATATATGAATTTAACACAATAGGAGGCTCTAAGATCAATATATACAAATCAACTGTATCACTACATACTAGAAATGAACAGTTAAAAATGAAATAAAATGCACAACTCCATTTACAATATCATTCTAAAACATAAAATTCACAGGGACATTATTTCACAAAATATGCATAAACTCTATATAGTGTTATCTACAAAATACTGCTGAAAGAAATTTTAAAAGACAACCTTTTTATGGGCTGGAAAAAAAATTACAGTCTACATCATGTAATAGATACACTGTCATTCTTCAGTGACCTGAAAAAACAATGTACCTAAAGAACTTGTGGGTCTGATGGAAGAGATATCCAGGGAGAATGCGAAATGCGTAAACTGGTTTCCCATAGCTGCACAATACAGTTAAAACAGGGATGAGGTGGGGTGCCTGAGCGGTTCAGTTGGTTAAGCAACTGCCTTTGGCTCAGGTCATGATCTCGGAGACCCCAGATCGAGTTCCACATCGGGCTCCCTGCTCGGCAGGAAGCCTGCTTCTTCCTCTCTCACTCCCCCTCTCTGGCTGTGTTTCTCTCTGTCAAATAAATAAAATCTTTTTAAAAAATAAATAAATAAAACAAGGATGAGGTGAAAAAGGACATGTTTAGCTTGTGAGTGAAATTTAAAGAGAACATATAAGGCATTTCTTATGGAAAAGGAAAGATATCTCAAAGGACAAAGCCAAGAGCTCAGAGAGCAGAACCAAAAGCCTAAAAGAACAAGGAACTACAGAACCACTCTAAGGAAACAGAACTAAACAAACAAAACATCCCCTGACCCCAGGGTAGGTGGCCTGGCAACTTGAGTCCAGGGACAATTCACAAGCCATGAACCACTGAGGGCAATATGATTCGCATTCCTCCCATTTCAAATCGAAGTGTGGATTGTGGTTATTCTGTCCCTGCCTCACCATTGAACAGGTATGAGGAGCCACACCAATAGGCAGACCACAAGAAGCTTGATTTGCATTTAATCTTTTTAAATGACAGGACCCCAAACTTTGGGTCTGCTGTTGTTAGTGCGATGAAACTTCTGGGAACCTAGGATGGAGATGTGCATATTTTACAAGTGAACAATGTGAACAATCTGTGAAAGATGAAAATCTAGATGGACAAAGGCTGTGCCAAGCATCCTGGCCTTCCCAGCCATCCTAGTGAATCACAAACATTTAATAAAACAGCAACTGTTTTAAGGCACTAAATTTGGAGGTGGTTTGTTATGTATAAATGATGTATTTTTGCAGGTGTTGTGATGTTAAAAGGTTAAACCATTTGAATGACCTGAGTTGGGATTTGCCTAAAGCCAAAAGAAATTATAGCCCAATTCATATTTATTGTTCTAGTATAATCATTAACAGCATCCTTTTTCAGTGTTTGGACAATAGGTTCTGTGGTCATCCTACCAATGATATACTGCGCAACAATGAGTTAAGGCTTTCCAGCTAGCTGCAAGTTAACATATTTAATCATATAAATGTATTTCAGATGGAATGTAAAATCCGAAACAGTGCTATTGTAAAGCCCAGCTGTTTTGTGAGGCCTAAACACTTTAAACAGTCTACTGGCAGGCTTCTGAACGCTGAGGTTGAAGCACCAATGAGCTACCGATGGCTGCCAGAAAAATACTTTCTCCACGTCTGGAATATATTTAGACTTCTAAAATGTGAATTAGACAAAGAGCACAATTGAGTAAAGATGCTACATGTTTTTGCTTTTTCTCTCATTCTTTCCCATGCTAATAATTAAAGTGTATATCACAAAGAAGTCTGACTACAATGAAGTGTCAATTATGAAGATTTATGAACAGTTTAATCTTATTTTTTAAAATATTTTATTTGTTTGACAGAGAGAGAGATCACAAGTAGGGAGAGATGCAGGCAGAGGAAGAGGAGGAAGCAGGCTCTTAGCTCAGAGCCTGATGCCGGCTGCAATCCCAGGACCCTGAGATCATGGCCTGAGC
The DNA here is from genome assembly GCA_004023965.1 of Spilogale gracilis. Taxonomy (NCBI): domain Eukaryota; kingdom Metazoa; phylum Chordata; class Mammalia; order Carnivora; family Mephitidae; genus Spilogale; species Spilogale gracilis. The sequence goes on from PITA01012955.1 coordinate 41,186, forward strand.
TGAAGGCAGAGGCTTTAATCCACTGAGCCACCCAGGTGCCCCCAATCTTGTTATTTTTGAATCAAATCAGAAAGTTATAAAATTCTTCCAGTCACAATATTCCTGCCAAAGTTACTGGTTTTTTAAAATTTCATGATAATTAAGGTTTGAATAATGAGTGCATTCTTGGAAATCTTACTAACCCAAGAAATTAGTATCTAAAAAAAGCAATTTAACAAAATTACCCAGTTTTGATAATGGCTCCACACACCAAAGAGCCCAGCACAGAAGTGATACTGATGCAGTGGATTAAAAACTTCTTGTGATCAAGAGAACACATTTAAGAGATCTTTGTTGGAACATAAATGAAAGACTTGAAATTAAGCGAGCACTTAAAAAAAGCTAGACTGCCTTTAGCAAGAATTGTCGCATACAATAGATGTCATGTCATTAAAGACTTATGAGCATGAAAGAAGAAAAAAGAGTAGGGAAAAAATAGTAAAAGACAACATATAGGAATAGAAGAGAGTTCCAAAATGGAGATAAGGAGGGAATACATTGGTGAAGGTAATTACTTAACTCATTACCACTATCTGAATTTGGGAAACTTGGAAATTTTTACTTGAAATATTCATTTATTTAATGCTAACAGAAATCATTATCAAGTCTCACTTTGCTCTAGTTTCTCACATTCCTACCTTTCTAATTTGAGAACCTGAGAATTAAAATTTAGAATTAAAATATATTTTCTTAAGAATGAAAACAAAGTTTTATTTTTCACTCTTAAATAGACCTTGGTGTGTGTTTAGGGTTGCCAGGCATCCTATATATATGGACATGTACTGAATTTAATGATTTTTATCCTGTGTCCTATATTGACTTTGTGAGAATACCCTAAATGTTATTCAGCTCTTTTCAATAAATTACAAAAATCTGAGCACCTGGGTGGCTCAGTTGGTTAAGCAACTGCCTCTACTCAGGTCACAATCCTGGAGTCCCAGGATTGAGTCCACACCAGGCTCCCTGTTCAGCAGGGAGTCTGCTTCTTCCTCTGACCCTTCCCCATCTCATGCTCTCCCTCTCTTTCTCTCTCATTCTCTCTCTCAAATGAAAAATAAAATCTAGGGGCACCTGGGCAGCTCAGTCATTAAGTGAAGCGCCTGCCTTCGGCTCAGGTCATGGGCCCAAAGTCCTGGGATAGAGCCTGGCATTCGGTTCCCTGCTCTGCGGGAAGCCTACTTCTCCCTCTCACTCCCCCTGCTTGTGTTCCCTCTCTAGCTGTGTTTTTCTCTGTCAAATAAATAAATAAAATCTTTAAAAAAGGAAAAAGAAAATCTAAAAAAAATAATAAATAAAAATAAAATAAGGACTTGATAGACAGGGAAAATATTTTTTTAAAGATTTATTTATTTACTTGACACAGAGAGATACAGCGAGAGGGGAACACAGCAGGCGGAGTGGGAGAGGGAGAAGCAGGCACCCCACCAAGCAGGGAGCCTGATGCGGGTTCCATTCCAGGAAACTGGGATCAGGACCTGAGCTGAAGGCAGATTCTTAAGAACTAAAAACCACCGGGGCGCCCCAAGAAAAATATTTTTTCTTAATATTTTAAGGTCTTCTTTATCATTAAAAAAGCAATATTACCTATCAGAAAATTTGAGAGGACTGAAACGTAAAATTAAAAGCAAAGAATACCAATAATTTCTACCCACTATTAACATCTTGATGCATATTCCTCTAGGTCTTTCTCCCTATGTCTATGCAAGCAGAATACTATCTCTCTAAATGTGTGACAATATCATAGACTGTTTTATAACCCTTTTCACAGAGGAATATATTATGGAAAGTTTTCATATCACTACATGAATATTTTAAAAGCTTACAAACTGTATTGAAACTCTGCCCTCCTAGAGAGGATGAACAAATTAATCTGTCAACCCAAGAATATCTAAGTATAGATCTTCCTGAACTTACAATAGAATTACATCCCAATAAGCCCATCATAAGTTGAAAATATCTTAAGTTAAAAATACATTTAATACACCTAACCTACTGAACACCATATTAGTCTAGCCTCCCTTAAATGTGTTCAGAACACTTATATTAGGTTACACTTGGGCACAATCGCCAACAAAAAGCCTATTTTATAATAACATGATAGATATCTCATGTAATTTCTTGAACAGTATACTGAAAAACAATATGGTTGTCTGGGTACAGAATGGTTTTGAGTGTTTTGGCTGTTTAATCTCATGACCACATGGCTGACCAGGAACTCGCTGCCTTCACCCAGTATCACTAGTGGGATCATACCACATACCACCGCCTGCAAAAATATTAAAATTAAAAATCTGAAGTATGGTTTCTACTGAATGCATGTTGTTTTGGCACCATTGTCAAGTCCAAAAACCGTAAGTCAAACCATCATAAGTCAGGAAACGTCTGTTCATCTATTTTGTTGCAGCATCAAGTAAAAGTATTATCTTTCCATATATATGTAGATGTATATGAAATATACTCATAAATATATAATACACAAATGTTAAATATATCAAAATAAATAAATATACTTTCATATATAAAATATCAAGTAGCATTCATTGCATTTCCCTTCTAACACTGTTGGACATTTTTTATGTTTACTGACCGTTTTTATTTCTTCATTTGTAAATTACCTGTGCCCACGTGCCCTAAGGCAATTTTTATATTTCACATTTCACTTTTCTTAATGCCTTGAAAGTGTTCTCTGAATATTAAGGCCATTAGTAATGTTTATCTACCGTAATGTTATAAATATTCTGCACTTTAGCATTTATTCTTAAAAATTTATAACACAGATAATGATCTTCTTTGTCATCATTTACTCATTTTCAAATGAAAAATATCAGGTTTTATAAAGAATATATAATTTGGCTGTTTTGCTGGCTCGTATCATCAATACAATTTTAAAAAGTAACTTCCAGGGTGCCTGGGTGGCTTAGTTGATTAAGCGTCTGACTCTTGGTTTCCGCTTAGGTTGTGGTCTTGCAGCCACGGGATGGGGTCCCATGTCAGGCTCTGCACTCAGTGCGGAGTCAGTCCCAGACTCTCTCTTCCATTCCTCTTCTCTCTCTTTCTCTCTCTCTCTCTCTCTCAAATAAATAAATAAATAAATAAATAAATAAATAAATAAATAAAGGAAACTAACTGCCAACATTTAGCCAAGAGTCTGAGGCATAAATTTTAAATGTTGCATAAAAGCAATACTTTAAATGTCAGCATGCATATGAGCAGGCATGAATGTTAAAAAGTGGTAGAAATGGCCAATGAATCTTGGAACACTAAAAAAAAAAATTTAAGTAACAATAAAAAAAAAGTGGTAGAAATAAAGATGATTAAAATTTGACTGTGATTCAGTAAATTTGGAGCAGCACCCAGGATTTTGCAGTCTTAACACACGCCCATGGTAATTCTGAAGTGGTTGGTTCATAGAACATATATTGAGAACCACTAATCTCACATTTATTTTTTTAAGTTAAAATAAAAGTATTCTACTTCCCAAAGAGTTGCTGTCTCAGGTAAATATCTTGTTTATTTTAGTTTATATAATGGGCATTCCTAAAACACCACAAATTTCAAGGACTTCCGGATAGTTTCAGTGCATATAAAGCCAAACTGAAGAAATGTTCCCAAGGCATTGGTGTAGTATCTCAAAAAACAAAGAACTTCTTGATACAATCCATTATCACCTATTTAGAGAGGGTAAGATAAAAAGAGACAGCAAAGAGAAAGACCATGACACTATAAGCTGAAAGCCTGGAAATTGAGGGATCTTCTCTCCTCTAGCTTTATGTAATGATTAGTGCTCATTCCAGCGCAGGATCACTTGTCTGAAATGACAAGAAATTCCATACTATGAAAGGAAAAAAAAATGGCGGGTGGAGGGACAAATGATGATATTCTAGCTGGGACTCCATGGTAGGCAGACTAATGACATCCTCCATCCTTAGAGTTTGTAAATACGTTACCTTATGTGGCAAGAGACTGCAGATGTGGTTAAGGGTGAGTCCTTGAGAGGGAAACATCTTTCCTGGCTGTACTTAGAGAAGGAACTGTGACCACGGAAGCAGAACCAGAAAGATACTACTATAATGCTGGCTTGAAAATGGAAAAGGAGCACCATGAACCGAGGGACAGAGGAGGCAGTGTCTAGAAGCTGGAAAAGGTGGGCTGTGAAACATAGCCCTAGGGACACCTTTCATGATTTTAGCCTTGTGAGACTTGTGTCAGACCTGTGACCTACAGAACTATAATGTAATATATTTGTGTTGTTTAAAGCCACTGATCTTGTAATAACTTTTTATGGTAGCAAAAGAAAACTAACACAGGCCACATTTTAGTGCTAACACTAGTCTCTGACATATGGCAGCTACATGTGACAAAAAGACTATCAGGTTTTTCATTCCTTCAGTGTCTTTCCATCATAGACAGTTCATGCCAAATATGAAGGGTACTTTCTGGAACACAAGGGTGAAATTTCTCAATGTGAGGAGTCTTCACACTTTGTGAGTTCAAGTTCCAGCAAGGATTCTAGACCTAGAAACACCATATACATGAAATAAAGACCAGACTAAACATAAAATCAGAATCAGAAATCTGTGACCAGAGCAGATGATTTAATAAATGAAGAATAACTATGCAAAAACAACTGTCCATACCCTCTTGAAGACCTACCAAATGTTATGGCCAAACTGTGTCCTCACCAAAATCATATATTGAGGTCCTAACTCCCAAAACCTCAGAATATGACTATAGTTGGAAACAGAGTCTTTAAGAGGTAGGTAAGTTAAATGAGGTCATTAGGGTGGGTCCTAATCCAATAGAACTAGTATTCTTATAAGAAAAAATTAGAACACAAAGGAAAGACCATATGAAGACACTGGAAGAAAACCAGACGAAGAAAAGCCAAGGAGAGAGACCTTAGAAGAAATTAATCCCATTGACATCTTGATCTTGGATATCTACCCTCCTGAACCACCCAGTCTGTAGTAGTGTATGGCAGCTCTACAAACCCAAGACAACAAGTAATACATGAAGCAGGCTAGGCCCAATAAAACCTAACAAAACCACTTCAGCATGTAGAGGACACAAGGAAGACCTACCCACATCTTTAATCAAATAGCAACTTTGATATTTGTCACTTACAAAAGAAAAAAAGACAAATAAACATAACTGTAAAAAGATTTTGCAACAATGATTTAAAAAGAAAATACGGTATTCTCCTAAAAGATAACTGAAGAAAGTTTACTTCAGGTAATAGAAGTAAATTGTACATAGCTATAGTTTAATGAGTAACATAAAGAAAACATGAACTGAGAAAAAGCAGATAAAAGGTAAGATGGAAACACAAACAACCTACCTAATGAATGCTTTTGCTTTATTAACCTAAAGAATTAAGAGTATTCTCTAGCCAACCACTTTTATGGTTCAGTTTCATTTTGGGCTTTTTTTTGTTTTAGATTTTATTTTTAACTACTCTCTACACTCAATGTGGGACTTGAACTTAAAACCCCAATATTAAGAGCCACATGTTCTACTACTGACTGAGCCAGCCAGGTGCCCACAGTGTCTTTGTTCTTTAAACCTCCTTTAGGTGAAAGCTGCAGTTTAAAGAAGTCAGGCAAGTGTGATCTTACAGCAAGTAAAGAATGTCCTATCAATTGGCTCCTAATTTCTTTCCTGATTTCATTACTACTCAATACAGCTATTAATGATAAAAGAGGAAAGTGTTTATAACTTACAAAAAAGGGATCTAGAGTATTCTGGATTAAAAAACTAAGTAGTGTTATCAATTTGTTTTTATATTTTTACCATGAGGTGTAAAACTGGACAGAAATTCACAAAAGAGATGAGATTAAAATGTTTTACCACAGGAGGAAAAAAAATTTTTTGACCACAGGAATGTTTTTACTGAAAGCAGTTTTCCACATGTGAAAGCAGAATATAAAGCAGCAAATAAAAACCTATTATATTTTATACTTATTCATATTTTAGTGGATTAAATTTTCTTTGTCTTTTTAGTAAAGCAGCAGTACAAATAAAAAGAATAAAGTGTCAGAATGAATTAAATATTAAGTGTTAACTCATCTCACTCTAAATATTTTTCTATTCTCCTTTATGTATTAACTAAGAGCTGTAAACATAAAAATTTAGGTTAGACTGCTTATAAGGTAGCATGTTACTAGCATTTTGGATTCCAATAGCTCACAAGAGAAAAAGAAAGTCATGTGTTGGAACATTTCTATCTATTTTAAGCAACAGAAGTTAATTTAGAATCTTAATGGCTTTTATCCTTCCTGATATATAAGTGCTTTATTGTTAATAGAATACAGTTGATTTGTGTGTCCCAAAAGTGAATAAAATTATGAGAAAGTTAAGGAAAGGACAAAAATATATTCTGCCTTATAAATACAACATATGTCTATTTGTTTCTGGAAAAGACAAGGTAGATGTGTACATAAAAAAAATATGTCATTCTTCTGATGAACCAAATCAAACATCACTATTTCTTTGCATAGAAATTTTGGACACCATATAATATTAGCAGAATAAGCTGTTGCTATTGCAAATGAAAAATAATTTTTGTTAATTATTTATCACAAATACTGAATAAAACTCTTAAATTTTTAAAAGCCTATTTATTTATTTTCAGTGTTCCAAGATTCATTATTAGATTCATTGTTTATGCCCCACACCCAGTGCTCCATGCAATACGTGCCCTCAGTACCCACCACCAGGCTTACCAATCCCCCCACCCCGTTCACTCCAAGTCCCTCAGTTTGTTTTTGAGTCCAAAGTCTCTTATGTTTTGTTTCCCTCCCCGATTTACCCTACTTCCCATTTCCTTTCTTTCTCCTACCGTCCTATATATTACTCCTAATGCTCCACAAGTAAGTGAAACGATGTGATACTTGACTTTCTCTACTTGGCTTATTTCACTCAGCATAATCTCTTCCAATCCTGTCCATGTTGCTACAAAAGTCAGGTATTCACCCTTTCTGATGGAGGCATAGTATTCCATTGTACATATGTACCACATCTTCTTTATCCATTCATCTGTTGAAGGCCACCTTGGCTCTTTCCACAGTTTGGCAATTGTGGCCATTGCTGCTATGAACATTGGGGTACATATGGCCCTTCTTTTCTCTACATCTGTATCTTTGGGGTAAATACCCAGTAGTAGAATTGCAGGGTCATAAGGTAGCTCTATTTTTAATTTTTTAAGGAATCTCCACACTGTTTTCCAAAGCGGCTGCGCCAACTTGCATTCCCAACAGTGTAAGAGGGTTCCCCTTTCTCCACAGTCTCTCCAACACTTGTTTCCTGTCTTGTTAATTTTGGCCATTCTGACTGGTATAAGGTGGTATCTCAGTGCGGTTTTGATTTGAATTTCCCTGATAATTAGTGATGATGAACATTTTTTCATGTGTCTATTATCCATTTGTATGTCTTCTACGGAGAAGTGTCTCTTCATATCTCCTGCCCATTTTTTGATGTGTTCATCTTCTTTTTGGATGTTGATTTTGAAAACTCTTGAATTTTTAATATTTATTTTGTAAGCAACCACCCTATGAGGCTCTAATTTGGTCATAGTTTTCACCTGATTTTCTTGGGTTTCATCAGTAAACATATTACTTATAAATAATGGTACCCTGGGTCTTTCCAGAGAACTATCCCATTTGTTTTTCTTGTCTTATTGCAAAGGCTAGCATTTTATGAACAATTAAAAAGAATAGTGATAACGAGTATCTTGATAACTTTTTTAAAAAAGTGCCTCTAGGGGTGTGCAGGTGGCACAGTCTGTTAAACATCCAACTCTTGATTTCAGCCTGTGTCATGATCTCACAGACATGGAACTGAGCCCCATTTCAGGATCTGCACTCAGGGTGGGGTCTGCTTAAAGGTTCTCTTTCCCTCTCATTTGGCCCCTCCCTCCACCACCGCACACTCTTTCTCTCTGAAATAAACAAATCTCTAAGAAAAAAAATAAAAGAATGCCTCCATCACTATTAATTATGATGTTGCTAATGGTTTGAATAGTTTTTGACATTAAAAGTATTCCGCAAGATTCAGTTTGTCAATATTTTATGAAGGATTTTTGCTTCTACATCTATATTCATATGAGCTAACATTTATTGGGTGCTTACAAAATGTCAACCACAATCATAAACACTCTAAGAGCATTAAATTATGACAACTCTGTAAGGTAGGTACTCATTTTACATGAGGAAAGTGAAGCACAGAAGAGTTAAGTAACTTTTTCAAGATTACACATCTATAAAGTGGTAAAGGTAGGAACATGGGTAAACATGAGACAAGTTAGCAGTTTCTTATTATGTGCTTTTTTTAAAAAAAAATATTTTATTTATTTATTTGACAGAGAGAAACACAGCTAGAGAGGGAACACAAGCAGGGAAAGTGACAGAGGGAGAAGCAGGCTTCCTGCTGAGCAGGGAGCCCCATGAGGAGCTCGAACCTGGGACTCGGGATCATGACCTGAGCCAAAGGCAGACACTTAACAACTAAGCCACCCAGGTGCCCTATTTGGTTTTTTTTAAACCATGTTGGCTATCAAGGTTATGTTCTTTTCACAAAATAAAATGTGAAGCTGTGAATTTTCATATGCTCTGGAACATTTTATAGAGTACAAAAGCTGCTTTTCCTTAAAAGTTTGAATGATCAAATTCATAATCTTACATGAGTTAAAAACCAAATTCTATTTAATTTAACATTAAAATTTAGACCTATTTTCCCTTTTGTGTGTTTGTCTCTTATATTTCTGTCTAATGGTTGCATAAATTTGGTGACCTGGTTCATAAGCATTCAACCATCTTGGATAGAGCATGACCATTTTACCTAACAGCTTAGGAGCCCCAACTAATTGTCACAGGCTGGAGGCTAGCCATGCCAGAGAAACTAAATATGTGACCTTGGGTGGGGGGCTTTGGTTCAAATGTAATCAGTCAAACTGGTACCTAAGCTCACATGGTAATCAATCAATCAATCATGCCTAGGTAATGGAGTGCCAGTTGAAACTCTGAACAGTAGGGGTACATATCAACGTGACACATTAACACCACAGGGTAACTTGCTCCTGAGTCCACAGAGAGGAAAACAGAAAATTCACACGTTCAACCCTCTGAAACTCTCCCCTATGCATGTCTTCCTTTGGCTGTCCCTCTAATGCACCATAACTGTGATTTTAATAGCTTTCATTGAGATCTGTGAGTCCTTTTAGTGAATTCGCAAGCCTGAGAGTCAGCTTTGGGGAATCTCCCCTGAAACTTGCAGTTGGTGTCAAAAGTAAAGACAGATGTGGGGACTTTGTAGTCTGGTTAACTCCACATATAAAGAAGTTATCTTTTTAAAAGGAACAAATCCTTTACTCTTTTTAAAATAGGAACTCTAGCTGCTCATATATTAATATACAATTTCACCATTACTAAATATAATTTATAGAAAAATGAGAGTTATAAGCAGATAACAGTAATAGAGAGACTAACAATATATTGTAACTGGCAGAGAAATAGTTTGCTGGCTGTCCTTAATGGTTTGCCAAATGCCCTTATCTAAGCCTTCAATGTGTTCTAAAACTAGTTACATATGTATCTCCTTTTCTAGCTTCAGATCCTCTTGCTGGCAAGATCTTAAATTATTAACTCCATTGTTATCTAGCTTTTGCTTAGGACTTAATGGACAGTAGGTGCTCTGTATTTGTCTAACTCAAGTAAACCTATATAATGGAATTTGAAGAGTTTTGGAAAGATCTCTCAGGCTAAAAAGATATTCTCAGTGACCTATCAAAGAGTTAAAATTCCACTATTCATTTTCCCCTAATATCTCCTAAAGTGTGAAGTGAAAATAAGTGAAAATGTCTAGAAATAACACATAGCATTTTAATAACAGATTCATTTAAGTTATCAGATTATTTTCTAATTTAATAGCTTGAAAATCTCTCAAATGTAAGCACCAGGCATATTTAATGAGAGAAGGGCAAAGAAAGCAAGATCTATAGCAAAGAAAAATAAGAAATTTGTTGAAGGATCAGTGGATATGGATTCTGTAGGCTGAGGGGGCAGGACGCTGAGCAGAAATGGAGTAACAAAAGCACTGGGTGCCAAAAGAGGAAAGAAATGCTAGGAATACTAGCAGATAATGTGAGAAAACTCAAGACAACTGGCCAATCGATAATTTTAAGACCTATGTTCATGAAATAAAGTATTTCATATAACAAATACAATCTATCACTGCAAGAGTCCTAGTATTATGGTTTAATCTTTAGTGTGTAACACTTTCTGTCCACATTATACTGACTAACATTTCAATAAAAGACCCAAGTTTAGGGGCACCTGGCTGGCTTAGTCAGTGGAGCAAGTGACTATCTCAGGGCTGTGGGTTCAAGCCCCACACTGGGTGTGGAGATTACTTTAAAAAATAATAAAATCTTTTAAAAACAAAACAAAAACCCAAATTTAAAACTGAATTTTTACATTTTTACATGCCTTTCTCATCACTCTTCACTCCACTTTATCTCCCCCTAGAATTCTTAACATGTTCTACAGATTTTGTAATTATAAGATTTTATCTATCTATCTATCTATCTATCTATCTATCTATCTATCTATCTATTTATTTATGAGAGCATGAGAGAGAACACAGTGGGGAGAGTGGTAGAGGGAGAAGCAGACTCCCCATTAGCAGGGAGCCTGATACCAGGCTCAATCCTGGGACTCCAGGATCATGACCTAACCTGAAGGCAGATGTTTAAGTGACTAAGCTATCCAGGTGCCCCCAGATTTTGTAATTTTAAACTTTATTTGCTGTCACTGTAATTTACCACAGAAGAATATTTTTTAAATATATGAAAAAAAGAGAAAATCTTAATGTTCAATGTATATATATAATTTCAGGATGACTGTTCTAAGAGGTCAGCGTTGATTACCTTTTTTAAAGATTATTTATTTATTTATTTGACAAAGAGAAACACAGCTAGAGAGGGAACACGAGCAAGGGGAGTGAGAGAGGGAGAAGCAGGCTTCCCACCGAGCAGGAAGCCTGATGTGGGGCTCGATCCTGGGACTCCATGGTCATGACCTGAGCTGAAGGCAGCCACTTAACGACTAAGCCACACAGGCGCCCAAGCTTTGATAATTTTTAAGTCATTTCTATCAGTTTTGAGAATGAAAATATCAGATAAGCGGCGTGCTTTTACAAAATGTTTCCTTTATAAAAGTAAATGAGCACTCACATATATAGGAAGTTAAATATAACTTTCTCTATTAATGAATATCAAAACTGTTCAAGTTAATATTATACTACTACTAACAGATCAATTGCTTTAGAGGGGAACAAAGAAAATGACCATAAAATCTATACACATTCTACCTTTAATTTCTAGTATCTATCACCATAACAGAACCTAAATATTAGCAATAAAGAAGAGCAAAAATATGTACTGATATATGACTTTAAGATTCTAAAAAAGTGATGCAGGAATGAGAAACAATAAACTCCAAGTCATCAGGGGCGCCTGGGTGACTTAGTCAGTTAGGCATCCAACTCTTAATTTGGGCTTGGGTCATGATCCCAAGGTCCTGGGATCGAGTCCTGTATCAGGTTCCCTCATAAGTGTGGAGTCTGCTTGTCTCCCTCTCCCTTTGCCCCTCCCTTCATGCTCTCTTAAAAATAAACTTTTAAAAATATATAAAAAATAAAAAATAAAAATAAATTCCAAATCATCTACCACAGGTTTAAAACAGACTTTCACAATAAGATTTCATATTGATTAAACTTAGTAAGTCCTTGGGGATTAGTTCCTACATAGTACCAAAACAATAATTTTTAAAAAGAAACTATGATCTCCTAAAGTAAAACATATACTCTATAGAATAATGGTATGAATGTTTTTCAAAGGATAAAACACTGAACAAGCTGGTAAAAAACTGATCACACTATAGAGAAGGGGAAGAAAAAAGGAAAAGAAAAAGAATAATATTCTTATAATTCTTGGGGAAGGAGTTTGAGGAGGGAGGAAGAACCAGAAAGAAAAGAATCAATGTCATGAAGTTCCTGGAAAAAAGCTCTAAATACAAGAGCTGGTGCTATATTTTAAGATGTCCAGCTGTCTTACAAACTTAAATTGTTTACCTCGTTTTCTGTTCCCACATCCAGAGTAACAGGCAGACATTCTTGAGGATTCATCCCTCCGCAGGCTGTATACAGTGCCAGCTTGCCCACAGGGATGCCCATCCCATTACAGCCAAGGTCTCCCAAGCCAAGAATACGCTCTCCATCAGTCACCACGACAGCCTAGAAGAGAAAGAAAAAGGATCTATTAATAGATGTTTACAAATCCAGGGGCACAGTTCCTTGTTTCTACTTCTCAAGTTAATACTTACATAATGAAATATTAAGCTGTCAAAAAACAGATCGAATATACATCTAAGAGATTTCATATGATCTTAAGTGTGGAAGAGTAGAGAGAAGAAATGAAATTGATATATATTTTTAAATGTTTTTTTTTAATACACATACATGATTATTTTGGTCAGTGAAGAAGGAAGAGACAGTATGCACATAAAGATTCAAATAACTTTATGGCGAGTGGGAAGAGTACAGGGAGACAGGAGCTCAAAGTAGGAACTAAGGTGAAATCAGTCCCATCACTCCCATAATTCTGGGAGTGCCCTGGTGAAATAACGCATCGTTGCTAAGTAACCCCCGGATGCTCTGGTGTTTAGTTTATGCATCTTGGCACCATCCTCCTATTTTCACAGCAATGTTGAGCCATCCTCTTTAACTTCTATAACCACTGGATCTACCATTTTTGAAATATATGAAGCACAGTCTACTACTTCTCTTAACTGATAATCTTCCACGAAGCTTAATAAATTTTCTTTAGTTTCTTTCCCATCACCCTGACTACCTATGAGCCATCCATTTTAACCATGAGGAGATTTTATTTCTATTTTCTTTGATATCTGTATAAAATCAATGTATCTAACATCCTTGTTCTGCGATTCATGGCCATTATATAAATGTAAGCAAAACCAATCGTGTGAAACACAATTACTTAGATTTTCTCCTACAGTCATCGTTTCCATAAAACCTTGGGAAAATGTCACTCATTTGACCTTAAATAAACAGATGAATTAAATCCTCTGTTTCTTACTTGTAAAACAGGAATAACAAGGGTACTTTTCAGAGGAGCAGCATAAAACTAGGAATCAACTCTATTTTGTTCACTACTGTGCACCAACACCATGCACAGCATTTGGAACATAGTAAATAATGAATAAACACTGGTTAAGTGCATAAATCTGTGGTTCAATAAAATGAGGAACATGATATACAAACAATGAATAAACATTGGTTAAGTGCATAAATCTGTGGTTCAATAAAACGAGGAACATGATATACATGATAGTACCTGGTACATTACAAATTCTCAATAAATTGTAGCTATCAAGATTACTGTTACCATCAAGAGCACTGTGCAGTCATGGTATTTTAGAAGGGAAATTTAGAGTATATTCAGTCCATTCCTATTATTTTATAGATTATAAAACTGAAGATCAGAGAACTGAAATCATCTGCCTAAGGTTACTGACTTAATACCAAAGAATGGGAAACTGGGCATGTTAACTCCTACTGCTTGTTCTTACACTATGCCATAGCGCAGAACATATTTTAAAATGTGCTTTTTATATCTCTTTAATTTTCTGTTCAACTATATTATGCAGCTCTTGAAGAACTGCCTTAAAAATAAATATGTTTAATAAGTGGGCGAAAATTATTTTTTGCCTACCTTATAAAGCTGATCTCTGTCAAATTTTCCATGTCTAATTGCAAAGGGTCAATAGGTTATGCTGCTTTGAAGAAGGCTACTTGATACTGTTAGTTTAGTTGGCTCTAATTTAAGATAAGAAAGATAAACAAATACTACAGAAAACTGTAACTTTGCTTTTTAAGTTAAAACCAAATTTTCAAAGTCCAACTACTCCGAACACATTTTTGACATTGTTCTATTTATCACACTATCCCAGAGGCTCTTTCATCTATCGCTGACAATATGTACTTTTATGTATGTGTCCTTTAAACAGGTAAAGTTTAGTTGGCCTGAAAATATTTTTAAAATATTCTTAGGAGATGCTTTATAAGAAGAGCAACCTTGTCCTATAACTTAGGTATGATCTGAGTAATAACTTATATAATGTTTCCCAGGTTCACTACAGATATTTAGGAGAGTTGCTACTTGTGATCTTCATCCATTTCAACATTTTTGAAAAAGAGGTTGAAAATAATATAATATTTTCACTTATTTTGATAACACATCTAAGTTAAATTATATCTATGTTCCTTGTATATAAAGTCAAGGAAAAAGGTTATTTTTCTTCATTTCTTCATCAGTTTTATTCCCCAAGCAGTCTTCTCATTGTGAGCTCTTAGTTTTATTATATAAATATGCCATGGACATTTATGTAGGTGGTGGTTATTTGAGTAATTTTTTTTTAAAGATTTTCTCACTTATTTGAAAGAGAGAGCACAAGGAGGGGAGGGGCAGAGGGAGAAGGAGAGAGAGAATCCCAAGCAGACTCCATGGCCAGCAAGGAGCCTGACACGGGGCTCCATGTCATGACCATGATCTGAGCCAAAATCAAGAGTTGGATGCTTAACTGACTGAGCCACCCAGGTGCTCCTGAGTAATTTTTAAAAATATTTTATTTATTTATTTGACAAAGAGAAACACAGCTAGAGAGGGAACACAAGCAGGGCGAGGGAGAGAGGGAGAAGCAGGCCTCCACCAAGCAGGGATCCCGATGCAGGGTTCGATCCTGGGACTCTGGGATCATGACCTGAGCCTAAGGCAGATGCTTAATGACTGAGCCACCCAGAAGTCCTGAGTAATTTTTAAACTTTGTTTTGAGGCATTTGCTGTTTTATCTGCTTATGTCTTGTTACACATGTACATTTGTAGCATTAATTCACAAACATCTTAACATTAAAGTGTAGATTTTAATAGTGAAGGAATCCTCTGAAAAACAAAAAATGTGCCATCTACACAGTTTATCATTAAATTGACACTCCCCTGGCTTTTGTCTTTTACCTACTTCTACTCCCACTTAAGGAAAACAAAGCATTTGGACGTCTTCTACACAATGTAAAGTTATAACAGAAAGATTATCTCAGTAAAACAGCCGTTCTCTCAATGACATCTGCATTTCAGAATTTCCATCTTTCTCCTACTGCATCAACTATTACCTGGGCATTAGCTGACTAGTAACTCCGCATGAACCAGGCAGGAGTTCTCCTGAACACACACAGACTCTGCCACCGTGTGTCCTGTCTTCATGCCTTCTTCTCCTTCCCTAGGGCCTTTCTGCTGTGGCCTACACCCAGATGTGCACCTCTTGCCTCTTCTCCTTTGTCTGACAAGCCTTCCTCAAACATTACTTACATAAAGTCATTCCCATCTAGAATTAGGACATTCTATTATTTCAAGTCTAAATCCCTCTTTCTGAATTTCAAGACCTTTCATAATAATTTAGTCATCTCTTTCTTAAACCATCTTAATTCCACTACATTTCCATATTAACACTTGGTGTTAGTCAGGCCAGCCAATTAATTCACCTACTGCACAAAAACACACCATTTCTCTTCTTGAACTAGGACTTACATTCATCTGTTCCCTTCTTCAGATAGTATCTTCCTCCCATTCTAATTATCAAAGGCTAAATTTACGTTCCAAATTTGACATAAAAATTTAACTGTTTTAGCCTTCTCTGAATCGTCTCTTTTGAATGAAAATGGCATTTATAATTTATACCAGATTATTATATAGTGTCTAATAACAGATTGCCTTTGTTTCATGTGTGCTTTCAACTACACAGCAGAGACCACATCTTATTCTTCAATATTCTATTACAATAAACAGCTGCCACTTAAGTGCCTATTGTGTGCCAGATACTATGCTAGGCTTTTAAAATAATAATAAGTATAGTTAGGACCAGGAATATCAGTGAGGGCCCAATACTAAGAGTTGAAAGAATAAAGATAGGCTACTAATGAAGATAAATATTCAGAGATGAGCTAGTAGGAAGAACACAAAGGAAGGTGACTGCGTGTTGCCTAGCTTTTATGATGATATGGTTATTTATTAGTCCCTATACTGACTCATTCTTAAAATCTTCTCTAGATTCCAGTTAAAATGTAGGCATCTTCTTAGACATTTTATACATCACAGAATTAACCCACTTTGGGGGAGTTTCTGAGGACAGGATCCAAGGATAGTGCAGTCTACCTGCTGGGAGAAAAGCTGAGGAAGTGACTTTGGTAATAAGAAAAGTGGAAGAATTGGGAAGACTGGAAATCATGAAAAACACCTTGCTTTACAAGTTAGCCTGGAATAAGCCTCACAGAGCAGAGTCCATCAATTCTAGCCACGACTGCTCAAAAGAAATGGAGCGATACTTCGGAAGTCACACCTGAAGTGCCTCTGTACCCCTAAAAGGCATCAGTTTGTTCAACCTTACTCCTCAAGTAGGAAACCGAGGCAGAAGAAAAATTATTAAATGTCCTTACTACCTATAGCCCATTGACAAGTCCCTGAAACAGGCAGAGTAACCTTCCACTAGGGACTCAACTGCCTCGATGTTAATAGTTTGCTAAGGGCAAAAGGCAATCCTATCCTGACCTGCATTCCCTGCTCCCCTGGGCCATCAGGATCCTGTAACATACAAAAATTCCTTTGGAAACTTCCTTTATCTCTAACCATCCCCCCAAGATATGTGTTAGTAATCATCCCCCAAGCATGTGGCCCACTGATAAACATCTGAAAGGTCTCATGAATAAGGTTTATTAGACAGGAATAAATGTCTTTTTCCCAACAACAGCTAGCCCCATTAAGGTCCTGGAAACCTTTGCTTCCGAAATTCCTTAGAGCCTTACATTATCCTTAACCTCCTCCCAACTTGAAAGTATATGATGGGCCACACCTCCTGACTGCGGTACAGCTCTTTCTTCCCATGGGTCCTGTCCCTGTGCTTTAATAAAATCATCTTTTTGCACCAAAGATGTGTCAAGAATTCTTTCTTAGCTGTCAGCTTTGAACCTTAATGTCTTTCCTACATCAACAGCACAAAGTTGCTTGGTACCTAACAGAAATTTAAAAAAAAAAAAAAAAAAAAAAGGAAGGAGCCAGGAAAGGGACAAGTACTTCTCACTTTCCTTTGCAAGGAAGACTATAGAGACCAGGTCTAGGAGCAAGGGCTCTGCAGCCTGTGTTCAGTTTCCACCATCACCAGGGACTACTGCATAGCCCATTCCTCTTTCTTTTCCTCACTACATTATCACGATAATTACAAGAGTCAACTACAGGAGTTAATCCAGGTAATGTCACACAGAAAGCTACTAAATGTTGGATACCATTCTTATTTTATTTTCACTAGGTCACTCAGAGAGGGGAGTCAGATGAATACTGAAGGTCATAGTGATAAAGGAAGTGAATTAATGGATTTCTTTTTTTTTCCATCTACCTGTGTTCCTCTTAGTGGATGATTAAACCCAACAAATGTGAAAAGGGACTCTGCTTAAAGAAATTCGGAGGCCGCTTCAACATTTATTCAATACTTAACATCAATGCTCCAAGAAATACTAAGAAATGAGATAGAAATAATAGGGAAACTTAGTCTCTAAACAGTACCAAAAAAAAATTAATCCAGTATGCAAAAATTGAAGAGATATAATAAATGAGATGACATTCACTAGAAAAGATAGTGAATGCTGAAGTGAAGAACAAAGGTAAAAAGGAAATGTAGATAAAATCAAATGTCCTTATAACCTGCAGCCCACTGACAAATACTTGAGGCAGGCAGAGCATGACATTTCTCCAAGGGCTCTGACTCTTTTTTTTTTTTTTTTCTCGGAACTATCCTTTATTTTATTTTATTTTTTTATTGTTACTAAATTTTTTTTCCCAGTGTTTCAAGATTCATTCCCCATTCCCCACACCCAGTGCTCCACGCTTTACGGGTCCCCAGTACCCACCACCAGGCTCTCCCATCCCTCCACCCCCCTCCCTCCAAGTCCCTCAGTTTGTTTCTGTGTCCAAAGTCTCTGTTGTTTCATTTCCCTCCCTAGATTACCCGAGTTCCCATTTACTTTCCTTCTCCCACTGTCCTCCAGTTTACCCCTCATGCACCACAAGTAAGTGAAACCATGCGATACTTGACTTTCTCTTCTTGGCTTATTTCACTCAGCATAATCTCTTCCAGTCCAGTCCATGTTGCTACAAAAGTTGGATATTCGTCCTTTCTGATGGAGGCATAGTATTCCATTGTATATATGTACCACATCTTCTTTATCCATTCATCT
>PITA01012956.1:0-17276 GCA_004023965.1 Spilogale gracilis
GCAAGCCCCAAGTTGGGGTAGAGTTTACTTAAAAAAAATTGCAAACCAAATTCAGCAACTGTCAAAAAAGATTATAAAACATGACCAAAGGGATTTATACCAAGAATGCAAGATTGGTTTACAACTAAAGGCCAATTAATACAATATACCTTATTAAAAGAATAAAGGACAAAAATCTCATAATTATGTTTTTTTTTTTAATATTTTTTATTTATTTGACAGAGAGAAACACAGCCAGAGAAGGAACACAAGCAGGGGGAGTGAGAGAGGGAGAAGCAGGCTTCCTGCCGAGCAGGGAGCCCGATGTGGGACTCGATCCCGGGTCTCCAGGATCATGACCTGAGCCGAAGGCAGTCGTCCAACCAACTGAGCCACCCAGGCGCCCCATCATAATTATGTTTTATCATAAATGATAAAAAAGCACTCGACCAACATTCAAGATTTTCCAAAAAATACTCAACAATGGTAGCCTAGAAGAGAACTTCCTTATCATGATAAAGAGCCTTTACAAAAAATTCTATAGTTAACATTTTTTTTTTAAGATTTTATTTATTTATTTGACAGAGAGAAACACAGCGAGAGAGGGACCACAAGCAGGGGGAGTGAGAGAGGGAGAAGCAGGCTTCTTGCTGAGCAGGGAGCCCCGATCCTGGGTCTCCTAACCAACTGAGTCGCCCAACCAACTGAGCCACCCAGGCACCCCAGTTAACATTATTCTTAACAGTGAAATATTGAATTATTTATCCCTAAGATAAGGAGTAACACAAAGAGTTCTAATTCTACAATATTCATTTATCTTTTACTGTACTTTCTATCCAATGTTAAAATATATGAAAGGATTATAAACTGAAACCACTCACACCAATGGTGTTGATTTGCAAATAACGTAACTTTGTATATAAAACAGGGGTTAGAGAACTATAGCCTGCAGTCTGCCTACAAAATACAAAGAGCAGGTAAATTTGTAAATAAAGTACTGATTCACACCCCTGCCCATTTCATTTATGTAGTATTGCTGATAAATGCTTTCATGTCAGAGCTGAACAATAGGAGGGTAGTGCTGCTGACTCCTGCACATTCAAAAAGTTGTGTGTTAACTACTGACTCTCCCCAAACGAAACTACTAATACCTACTGTTGACCGGAAAACTTACTGATAACGAAGAGTTGCTGAACACGTATTTGGTATGTTATATATATTATGTACTGTATTCTTACAATAAATTAAGCTAGAGAAAAAAATGTCTTTAAGAAAATCAAAAGAGAAAATACATTTACAGTACTGTACTGTATTTATTGAGGGGGAAAGGAATATAAGTGCACTTATGCAGGTTAAACCATTTTGTTCAAGGGTCAACTGTACTTGCAAAAGACACCACATGGGGGCGCCTGGGTGGCTCGGTTGGTTGAGCAACTGCCTTC
The DNA here is from genome assembly GCA_004023965.1 of Spilogale gracilis. NCBI lineage: Eukaryota > Metazoa > Chordata > Mammalia > Carnivora > Mephitidae > Spilogale > Spilogale gracilis. Next base: position 1,422 of record PITA01012956.1, read on the forward strand.
AGCTGGGGTCATGATCCTGGAGACCGGCTCCCAGCGGGAAGCCTGCTTCTCCCTCTCTCCCTCCCCCTGCCTGTGTTCCCTCTCTGGCTGTGTTTCTCGCTGTCAAATAAATTTTTAAAAATCTTCAAAAAAACAAAACAAAACAAAACAAAAAAACGGCACCACATGGCCACAGTCCTGAGATCATCGATATCCGATCCTTTAAGAAAAAGTCTGACAATTGGATGCAGAAAATACAAATCAACTTACAAAATTTTATAAGGCTAAATATTATAAAACTAGTAAGCAGGTTTGGGAAGGTCACTGATACCTAGCTAATACAGAAAAATCAATACTACTTCTATACACTATATGCAGACTATGAAAATGAAAACACTAATAAAGCACTTTGATTTACAACAGAATGAAAAACTACACCTAGAAATAAATTTAACAACATGTATAAGACCTGGGGGCACCTGGGTGGCTCAGTGGGTTAAAGCCTCTGCCTTCAGCTCAGGTCATGATCTCAGGGTCCTGGGACAGAGCTCCACATCAGACTCTTTGCTCAGTGGGGAGTCTGCTTTTCCTTCTGCCTCTTCCCCCTATTCTGTATTCTCTCTCTCAAATATATAAAATCTTTAAAAAAATAGTATAAGATATGTACAATAAAAATCAAAAAAAAGGATGCTGAGAGAAAATAAAGATCTAAATAAATGGAGGGATAGTAGACTCAGTATTGTTAAGAAGGCATTTCTCCTCGAATTGATCTACAGATTCAACAAAAATTCCTAGTAAAATCCCAGCAGGTTTTTCTTGTAGAAAATGACAAAAAGAATTCTAAATTTTATGGGGAAATATAAAGAACCTATAATAGCCAAACACTTTTGAAAGATAATAGAGAATCTACACTACAAGATTTCAAAATTTATAAACTATGGTAATTCAGATAGTCTGGTATTGGTATAATGATAGCCATATATCTCAAAGAAATATAAAGTTCAAAAAGAAACCCTTATATTTATGGTAAACTGATTCTTGACAAAGGTGCCAATATAACTCAATGAGGAGAGTCTAGTTTGTTCAACAAATCATACTCATACATTTAGACATCCACATGCAAAAAGGAAAAGAACTAAGATCCGTGCCTCACATCATATGTAAAAGTTAATTAAAATGGATCACATATAAAAGTATAAGAGCTAATACAATAGAAATCCTCTAAGGAAACACAAGACAAAATCTTTGTGACTTGGGATTGAGTAAAAATTTCTTAGTTTGACATCAAAACCAAGTATTAGGGGCACTTGGGTGGCTCAGAGGGCTAAACCTCTGCCGCTCAGGTCATGATCTCAGGGTCCTGGGATCGAGGCCCACAGCAGGCTCTCTGCTCAGCAGTAAGATTAGATCAAACTAAAAAGTCAACAAAATTAAAAGGTAAACTATGCAAGGGAGAAAACTTTTGCAAATAATATAAAAGGGGTTAATTCCAAAATATACAAAGAACTCATATGACTCAATAGAACAAAAGATCCAATTAAAAATTTGAGAGAGGATCTCAAAAGACATACAAATGATCTACAGGTAGATGAAAAGGTACCCAACATCACTAATCATCAGGGAAATGCAAATCAAGGCAAATGAGATATCACCACATCTACTAGAGTAGCTATTACCAAGTTGGTGAGGATGTAGAGAAAGGGGAACGCTTCTGTACTGTTGGTGGGAATGTAAACTGGTATAGACACTATGAAAAAAGTTTCCTCGAAGACTTAACAGAACCACCATATGATCCAGCATTTCCAATTCTGGGTATTTATTGAAGGAAATGAAATCACTATCTTGAAAAGATATCTGCACCCCATGTTCACTGCAGCAGTATTTAGCTAAGGCAGGGAAACAATCTATACATCCATCAGTGAATGAATGGATATGGAAACTGTGTGTGTGTGTGTGTGTGTGTGTGTGTGCACATGCGCATATACACAAAAGAATATTATTTAGCCTTATAAAAGAAGGAAATTTTGCCACTTGCATCAACATGGGTGGACCTTGAGAACACTGTGCAAAATGAAGTCATAGAAAGACACATAGTGTTATTACCTCACATATCTGGAATATTTAAAAAAAAAAAGAGCTAAACTCATAGATACAGAGAACAGACTGGTGGTTGCCAGAGGTGGGAAGTAGAGAGGTGAGGAAAACAGGTATGGGTGGTCAGAAGATACAAGCTCCTAGTTAGAGGATAAATAAGTCTCAGAGGTGTCATGTACAGCAAGTTGACTATAGTTAATTATACTTTATTATATACTTGAAAGCAGCTTGGAGAGTAGACTTGTATTCAAAAAATTTTGTAACAATGTGATGGATGGTAAGTAAAGTTATTGTGGCAATCATTTTGCAATATATGTATATATCAAATCACTTTGTTGTACATCTAAAATTAATGATGTTACATGTCAACTTAACTGAATAAAAAATGGAGAGAGTTCCCTCCAGAAACTAACTCTGCTCACACCCTGATCTTGGGCTTTCATCTTCCAGAATCATGAGAAAATTAATTTCTATAAAGTTACCTAGTCTGTAGGATTCTGTCATGACAGCCTGTGAAGACTGATAAACCCATATTAAAATAATTTCTATTTCCTGTTCTATTAACTATCTCTATATATTATTTGTTTGATTTCTTTTGGATTATCTTTTTCTCTTACAGAATTGTGGTACCTCTAGATCACTTAAAAAAAAATTTAGTTCTGGGGCACCAGGATGACTCAGTCATTAAGCATCTGCCTTCCCCCCACATCATGATCCCAGGATCCTGGGATCAAGCCCTGCATCAGACTCCTTGCTCAGCATGAAGCCTGCTTCTCTCTCTCCCACTCTCCTGTGTTTGCTCTTTAGCTCTCTCTCTCTCTGTGAAATAAATAAAATCTTTTTTAAAAATTAGTTCTTTTTCTGCATATATTTTGCATGTAAATTTTCCCACTTCATTGTCTCCTGAACATCTAGCATTTCTGAATTTTTGTCATGTAAAACAATTACACTTTTCTCTTATGGAGTCTAGGTTTTTTAAGACTTAAAAATATTTAATTTCTTTCCCATCTTATTTCTCAAACTTTTATGATTTCACCTTTTATATTTAAATCTCTTATCCAATGTAGAATGTTATGAAATATTAAGGATCTAATTTTCTCCCTTTAAATCGTTGCTCCATTGTATTATAAACCAAGTACAAAAATGAAACAAAACAAAACAAAAAGCATTTTTTTTTTTTTTTACCATGGATTAGAAATGTCAGGTTTATTATATGGAGAATACAACATTCCCTTCCATGTTTGGGTCTATTTCTGGACTTTTTTTTTTTTTCTTTAATTGAGAGACAGAGAGAGACCTTGAGTCAGGTGAGGGGCCAGGAGAGGCAGACTCCTCACAGAGCAGGGAGCCGGATGCGGGACTCAATCCCAGGATTCTGGGTATCATGACCTGCGCTCAAGGCAGACACTTAACCATCTGAGCGAGCCACTCAGTGCCCCTGCTTCTGAACTTTCAGTTTAGTTTCACTGATTCATCTGCTCATCTCTCAGTATCCTTACCACCATGGTAATTTAATACTGCTACATTATATTTATGGGACACCTGGGTGGCTCAGTCATTAAGTGTCTGCCTTCGGCTCAGGTAATGGTCCCAGAGACCTGGGATCGAGCCCTGCACCAGGCCTCCTGTGCAGAAGAGAGCCTGCTTCTCACTCTCATTCCCCCTGCTTGTGTTCCCTCTCTAGCTGTGTTTCTCTGTCAAATAAATAAAATCGTTAAAAAAAATACTGCTATATTATATTTAAATATATGGTAGAACACATGTCATGAATTATTCTTTTTGAGAATTTTCCTATTTTATCATATTTGTGTTTTGACATGAACTTCAGAAACAACCTGTCTTTCATTAAAAAATTATCAGATCGGGGGGCGCCTGGGTGGCTCAGTTGGTTAAACGACTGCCTTTGGCTCAGGTCATGATCCTGGTAAAACAAAATCTTAAAAAACAAAAATCTTAAAAAAAGAAAAATCAGATTGAGATCATATTAAATTTTTATAAATTGGGATTTTTTTTTTTTTAAGATTTTGTTTTCTTATTTGAGAGAGAGCACAGGAGCAGGGGGAGAAGCAGAGGGAGAAGCGGGGGGGAACCTCAGGCTGAGCACAGAGCCCGATGTGAGGCTCAATCTCATGACCCTGAGATTGTGACCTTAACTGAAACCAGGACTTGGATACTTAACTGACTGAGCTACCCAGGTGCCCCTAAAAATTGTTTTTAAATCTTTAATTGTTTGAGGCTCTCTATACTATGTTTTTTTTTTTCCTGATTGCTCCCTCGCTATTCAAGTTCTCTTCATAAAATTATACTCATTTCTTACTGACTTTATTTATTACTATCATATTTTGTGTCTATTACTCCTGGAGTCTTTTAAGTTTTTTTTTCCATTAATCTTCTGTTATAGTTTTCACATACAACGTATATTGATTTTGGTGTGTTTATTTTTATACCCAACCAACTTAAAGTCTCTGACTGCTTAAAAATGTTTTCAATTTATGGGGCACTTGAGTGGCTCAGAGGGTTAAAGCCTCTGCCTTCAGCTCAGGTCATGATCTCAGGGTCCTGGGATTGAGGCCCGCATTGGGCTTGGCAGGGAGCCTGCTTCCTCCTCTCTCTCTGCCTGCCTCTCTGCCTACTTGTGATCTCCTCTCTCTGTCAAATAAATAAAATCTTAAAAAAAAAAGTTTTCAATTTATAAACTGAATGTTGAACTAAACTCATTTCTGTATCAGCTTCTCCTGAGCAACCAAAGAAAAAGAAAAAGAAAATAGGTACAACATATGCCACATTCCAAAATGAGGTTCTGGATCTATGTAAGATTTGAAAACTAAATATGGGCTCTAAACAAAATTTGCCACCCTCAGTTCAACATACCTCTAGGTATTGGAGAAGTTGGAGAAGATGAGGAAGAAGACTTTTTGTGAGGCAGGACTATTTAAGGATAGAGTTGTCAGTGCTTCTCAGGTCCCTGGAGAAAGAAGGTGGGTGCTTTGTTTTATCAAACAAAGCAAGTGGACCCTAGAGATCCCAGTGCCTCTAAGATCCAAAGTGGAGTGTAGTAAAGGAGTTCTTAGGAGAAATCTCTCTTTTTTTCCTGCCATCTAAGGGAAAAAAGAAATGGGAGCCTAATTCCCACTCGGTGACTAGACAAATCTATCTTGTCCCAGAGAAATTCTGCAGGAGCAATTTGATCCAGAACCTAGGGACCTGGGGCTAATTTAAGGATTTTAAGTTGAGTCTGTGAAGGGGATGTGCCAGCCTCACAGCTTCCCTTGCAGACGGATTATCTTCAGCAAGATATTTATTCATAAACCGAGAAAGGCAGGAGACAAGAAAAAGGGTTAGCATTGAATAGGCACCAACATAGGAAAAAACCAAAATTGATTACAACATTATTAGATAAGTAAGACCTTTCCTGTCTCTTATCTTTCTTCTCTTTCTGTGCTCCTATTATAGGGACAATCTACTGTGGGGCAAAGATTAGAAGAACATGGAGGGGTAACAGGGAGAGTGAGAGAACAAGCACGGGGGTGGAACAGAGGGAGGAGAGAGAAACTCAAACCGACTCTGTGCTGAGCGGGGTGCCCAATGCAGGGCTCAGTCTCAAAACCCTGAGATCGTGATCTGAACCGAAATAAAGATTCTGATGCTTAACCCACTGTGCCATCCAGGCGCCCATAGGCTTCCTCTGTCTTTAAGACTGAGGTGCTACTAAGTTGTGAATGTTGTTAATTATATTAAATTATTAATTAAAAGTTGCAATACATACAGAGGAAACTCAGGTTAAGACTGAGCTGTAGGAAGAGAGAAATTTTAATTTTAAACAGAGTTTAGAGTCCTAATCAATACAATGCACTGAGCATTTTATTTGGCCAACTGAAGGTGATCCATCTGGTCCACTAGATTTTTTAACTAGTAAAGACTGTAAAAGCACTTGTCAAGCATTTCACCCATGTGTAGGGAAAAAATATATAACCTCACAGGAAAGGGTTGAAAGAGTCAATTATGGGAGCATATGGGGTTTTTAAACATCTTATTTATTTTGAGAGAGAAAAAGAGAAAACATGAGCAGGGGGAGAAGGAGAAGCAGACTCCCGGCTGAGCAAGAAGCCCAATGTGGGGTTGGATCTCAGGACCCTGGTATCATGACCTGAGCTGAAAGCAGATGCTTAACTGACTGAGTCACCCAGGTGCCCCTGGGAAAATTTGGGTTTTTTTAAATACAAAACTGAGGGGTACCTGGGTGGTTCAGTCAGTTAAGCATCTGCCTTCGGCTCAGGTCATGATTCCAGGGTCCTGGGATGGAGCCCCACATTGGACTCCTTGCTCAGCGGTGAACCTGTTTCTCCTTCTTCCTCTGCCCCTTCTCCCTATTTGGTCTCTGTATCTTTCAAGTAAGTAAAATTTAAAAAAAAGTGAAAATACAAAACTGGGCTCTGGAATGGGTTAAAGACCTAAACGTGCAAGGTAAAACTGCAAAGTTAATAGAAAAACTGGAGAATTTCTCCATGATCACAGAGCAGAAAAACAAATAGCAATTTAGTACTATAAACCACAGGGGGGAAATATGCAACTATGGTATTAAAATAAAGGCTTTCTGCATAATAAACAGAAACAGAATACATATAGAATTATTTGCAGAATCTAAAACTGTCAGGGAATCAATACCTAGACTATTTAAGAAATTTGCATATCAGCAAGAAAAAGGCAGCAATCTGAATTGACATATTAGTACAAGATACAAAAAAGCAACTTACAAATAAAGAAGCTCAAAAAGCTGACAAGCGTTAAAAAAATATACTCAAAAGCACTGACAATCAGGGAAAAACAAAGTAATACTACAAATACTACAAAACACTACAAATACTTTAGAAACTTTAGACTCATAAATGTGAAAAAGCTCAGATAGTGCTGTGTTCATTGCAGATTTAGGGGGACAGAAACACTCATATGCAATGCTAGTGGAAATGTGGACTTGTACAACCAATCTAAAGATGATCTGACACTATTCAGACAAGTAAACTCATACCCTATGATCCAGGTATCAGTGCCTTCGAAATTCTCAAACAGGTTCATAAAGGGATATATTCAAGGATGTTCATTTAATTTAATTTCTTTTCTTTTCTTTTTTTAATTTTTTTTTAAAGATTTTATTTATTTATTTGACAGAGAGAAACACAGCGAGAGAGGGAACACAAGCAGGGGGACTGAGAGAGGGAGAAGCAGGCTTCCCGCCAAGCAGGGAGCCTGATGTGGGACTCGATCCCGGGTCTCCAGGATCATGACCTGAGCCGAAGGCAGTCGCTTAACCAACTGAGCCACTCAGGCGCCCCGTTCATTTAATTTCTTATGGTGGTCAGGTATTGGAGGTAACCTAAGGGTCCATCTCCTGAAAGAGGAGATAGGCAAAAAGTGGCAGATGCCCTCACAAATAAAGGTTACACAGCAACAGAAGGATTGTAGTAACATGGTGGTTAGTGAAAAAGAAAAAAGGAACAGGATATATGTATAGATTTTAAAAATACAGGCTTGTAAAATATATGACTTTGTAAGAACATATTCAATATAAAGATATTTTGAATGTCTATAGTGGGAGAATGGAAATAGGTGGAGACTGAAGGAAGACACAGTCCTTCATTAATTAATGACTAGTGAGTCTATTTAATTCAACTTCAGATTCAGAGGGTGATAAAAAAATTATAAACATTTTTCCTCTCTGCATACTCCCTATAGATCAAGCATTTAACGATATTCTTTTCAGAATTTTGTTTTACGTCTAAGTTTTTTTTCTTGTTGATCTACACTACCTAGCACCTCTACAGAAATGTTAACTAGTAGTACAGATAAATGGATATATTGTTTCTTTCCTAACTTAATAGGAATGCTTCCAGTATTTCCCTATTAGGAATCACAAACTTGGGGCGCCTGGGTGGCTCAGTCGTTAAGTATCTGCCTTCCAGGGTTGTGGGATCGAGCCCCACATTGGGCTCCTTGCTTGTCAGGAAGCCTGCTTCTCCCTCTCTCACTCCCCCTGCTTTAAAAAAACTTAAAAAAAAAAAAAAAAGAATCACAAATTTGGATGCTTAGTCAGTTAAGCATCTACTTTCAGCTCAGGTCACGATCCTGGAGTCCTGGGATCAAGTCCTGCATCAGGCTCCCTGTGCAGTGGGGAGTCTGCTTCTCCCTTTACCCCTCACCCCACTCTTGTGCTCGCTCTCGTTTGCTCTCACTCTCTCTCTCTCTCCCTCCCTCAAATAAATAAAAATGTCTTTTAAAAAAAGGACCACAAACTTATTTATTTTCTTGTGTATATTCTACTACAGTCACTGCATTTATAAAGTTACTCTTACTAAGTCAGAATGGGTGACAATCCAAATTGAAGTGACAGTAAATTTCAAGGTGCAATTAGTACAGGAAGCAATACAGTCAAGGAGGAGGAAGTAAGAGAAGTGAAAGCCTCTTAACATAGACTGTGACAGAAAGGACTGGGAAAAACAATCCATGTCCAAGGAAAGTAAGGTGGAAAGGCTATAGACTCAATGGTACTGGGGAAAGATTCTCATCTTGATTTTCACTTTGAGAAACACTAGCACACCCAAATGATTTTAATCAAACTCAAAGAACCAAGCCCTTATCTTCAGAAAATATTCTTACTAGTCTGTTATCTTCAGTTTTGTACCTTTATTTTTTATATTTAACATGAAGGGCCAGGTCATGTGATAAGCATCAGAAGGGCCCAAACTCAAGAATGAATAATGGTGACAAGTTATTTCAATCTCTGCCATGCCAACAGTCTTCCCGGGAAGACAGGTCAGCAGGTACAATTTGCACGTTTCTTTGGCGTGTGTTTCTGTCAAACCTAATCAGAAAATTTCAGGGTCATCTTCCATTCTTCCTTCTTCCCTTCCTCCTTCAACAAAATCTAACATTTTCCCTCTGACTGTATATCAAATCTCTCCATTCCTATCTCCACTATTAACACATTAGCTTGGGCCACAATTATCTCTTCCTTAAATATCACAATTCCCTTCTTTTTAAAAAATCTTTCCCTACTTTTTAAATCTCCCTGCTTCCAATGTTGTCTGTTCTTTTCATGTTTAAAGTATCCAAAAGAATAGGGGCGCCTGGGGCTCAGTCAGTTAAGCATTTGCCTTTGGCTCAGGTCAGGATCTCAAGGGTCCAGGGATCAAGCCCCACATCAGGCTCCCTGCTAAGCTCCCTGCTTCTTTCTCTCCCCTTCCCATGCTCTCTCTCTCTCTCCCGCTATCTCTATCTCTCTCAAATAAATAAATAAAATCTTTTAAATAACGTATCCAAAGAGTAAACCTTACTCAACTATTCTGACAGGTTTCCAATGTTGGGGGGAGGATTCCCCACGCCACCAAGCAATTCTCTAACACCACCTAGATGGCCTGCAATTTAACTCAATTCAGACATGATCTACCTGGAGAGAGCATTAGATTCCACAGGTTAAGGGCTCAGTCTTAGAACACCACCTCCCTACTGACATCAGTTGCACATCCAAGTTGTCACCTATAGTTCTGACCAAGGAGGTTACCTTACCAAATGGAGGTCATTCCAGTGACCCCTCCTTGTGTTTGATTAATGTATTAGAGTGGTTCATAGAACTCAGAAAACCATTCTACTTACCAGATAACCAGTTTATTATAAAAGGAAAACTCAGCTGGAAGAGATGCATAGGGCAAGGCATGGGGAAAAGGCAGAGTTTTCATGCCTTCTATGAGCTTGCCACTCTCCTCAAATTTCTACCATGTTCACCAACTCAAAGCTCTCCAAATCCTGTCCTTTTGGACTTTTATGAAGGTTTCATTACAGTGTTAAAAAGTGTGAAAATGACACCTGAAACAATTATAATACTGTATTTAAAAAAGTGAAAATGAGTGAAGAAAACCTCATTTGAACCTACCATGAAGGGAAGTCTCATGTACCACTCTCCTTGCAGTCTACATAACCAGCAGGAAGAAGGAACAGCATTCTTATTTTGCTAAGGGAGGATACTTTTCAGGTAGGAATTTTATTTCCTGCATTCAATAAAAAGAGGGAAGATCTCGGGGTGCCTGGGTGGCTCAGTTGGTTAAGCGACTGCCTTCGGCTCAGGTCATGATCCCGGAGTGCTGGGATGGAGTCCCACATCAGGCTCCCTGCTCGGCGGGAAGCCTGCTTCTCCCTCTCTCACTCCCCCTGCTTGTGTTCCCTCTCTAGCTGTGTTTCTCTCTGTCAAATAAAATCTTAAAAAAAAAAAAATGTTTAAAAGAGGGAAGATCTCTCCCTGCCTCTACAAAAATGCACTAACCACCGCTTGCAGCCAATAAGAAAACTCTACAACCTCAAACTCTTGTTCTCCAAGAAATATCTGTATTCAAACAACCCTCCATGATTTCCTACTAATACCTAGTAAAAGCTGGCCTTCCCTTTATTTCTTCAGACTTGTCTTCAGACCTGCTTTGCCATGGTTTTCTTGTCCCAAATTGTAATTCCTCTGTTATTTTCAAATAAACTCATTTTGCTAGCAAAAAAAGCTATTTTAGAAGAAAACCACTGGCCCAAAATGGAATTACAGGGGTTTAATGCCTAACCTAACAGCACTTTCAACCTTCCCCAGAAATACTATCTTTACCAGTCTTGTCAGCACCAATAATCTGTCACCTAGGCCCTCTCCATCCCCCAAAGGAAAATGAGGAAACCCACTTAATAGGGTGTTTTCCCCAGAGGAAGTGACCTTGATACTGAATTGGGCCCTTTGCCTGTTTAGAGGCCAGACAGAATTCCAGACAAGGCTTTATTGGGACTTTGGCTCAAGCACAAGGGAAATAGCACAAAGGGAAGATCCTCAGGCTGTCCCCCTAGGCAAGGTCAAGGAGAGCTTTAAAGGGACTTAAGCAGGAAAAGGATGATAGCCAAGCATGTAGGGGCAGGGAACTTTTTGGGCACTTGCACACTTAAAAGTCAGGCTTCTTCACGCAGCATATGTCGAATTCCACTGCTGGGCATGACTTTTAGTATTATAACAACGGAGGAATTTGGTGAAAGGTCAGCACTGGGCCATTGTGGTGCAGACGGGCTTGTTCCGGTTCTTGCAGCCCTGCTTCCCTTTTAGATGTCTGCATTCTGTGAAGTATGTTACTCATGAAGCATGTGGCGCAGCTCTTTCCTCTATAGACCTAGCCAAGGAACACCGGATTTTTCGGTTAGGGGTGAGGGGGACCTAAGTCCAGCCCCTGCTCTGCTCAAGCTCACCTAAAATAATCCTTTCGTCCTTTTATGACTTCTTTGTCCTGCTTTTAAAACGTCTCTTTTGGGGCACCTGGGTGGCTCAGTTGGTTAAAGGACTGCCTTTGGCTCATGTCATGATCCCAGAGACCCGGGATCGAGCCCCACATCGGGCTCCCTGCTCCCTGCTTCTCCCTCTCTCATTCCCCCTGCTTCTGTTCCCTCTCTCGCTGTGTTTCTCTCTGTCAAATAAATAAAATCTTTGCCAAAAAAAAAAGTCTCTGTAACTCTTTGTAGATTCTCCCTACTTGCTAGATTGTGAATCTGGGCATATACTTCTTTATTCATGTAAACTATTTTTCCACACACTGCACATAGGCATAGTCTTCCACAGCCCTATTAACTTCGTTCTTTGTTCTTTTTTCCCACTAGCTACAGAAACTGGGGATGCAGGCTGCTTGACAACTGATCAAGGAGAAGAAAAATGTTCACTTTTAGCCCCAAAGGCTGACCTTTAGCCCTGAAGCCCGAATAGTTCCAGATAAGGTTTAAATAAATACAGGTGTAATGCCCCGATTTCTAAACTGAGAGACCACCAAGGAGCCAGTACCAATGCAAATGCACGAGGGTTTATTTGCAAGCTCGAGCTTGGGCCCAAATATAAGCGACGCAGTGGAGCAGGGACTTCGATCCGGAAGTTAAGGGGGGTAGTGGTTTTAATAGGGGACAATGGCCAATGAGACTGTAACATACACAGAAAGTTCCATAGTCATGCCAGTCCACACGCAGGTGGCCAACTGAATTACAGTTCACCCTATAGTAACTATTTGAACTAGCCTATCACTCTAGTCAGAATTGGCAGGCAAGTTGGGTGGGCAAAGGCGGGGGTTTACTGTTTACTTCATTCCTATGGGGGAGTGTTTTAAGCAATAAGCAGATTACTTGTTTACTTCTTTCCTATAGGGGAGTGTTTTAAGAAATAAGCAGATTATGTGGGTTTAGCACAAGATGGAGTTCGTCTTGCTCTGTTTGTCCAGGGATAAGGAATTTTTGTTAAATTTCTTGGGTCCCACACAGTCTGGTTGTTACATTCTTTTTTTTTTTTTTTTAAGATTTTATTTATTTATTTGACAGAGAGAGAGATCATAAGTAGGCAGAGAGGCAGGCTCCCTGCTGAGCAGAGAGCCCGATGTGGGCCTGGATCCCAGGACCCTGAGATGATGATCTGAGCCGAAGGCAGAGGCTTTAACCCCCTGAGCAACCCAAGCGCCCTGGTTGCTACATTCTTAAAGGGTCTCATGACAGCCTGTAAATGTCACTGATAGTTAATACTGAATTGAATAATGAGCACCAGAGAAATCATGGGAGTAGAAATTTACAAGCAGAAATTCAAAGATATTTATAATATAATACTCCTGCATGTCCCCTCCCCCTTGAGTACTAAGCATATAACCACCAGCTTCGTAAGGCAAAAGTGCAGCTAAATAATACACTTACTAAGCTGCACTCTATGTCTCAAGAATTCTTTCTTGGCCATTGTGCTCCATGACCCCCCCAAAACATCTCTTTTGCAAAGACAAGGGCAACATGCAACAGAACCTCTGGAAGGCCCCAGGCCAGGATGCAGTGGACAATTCTTAACCTGGAGAAGTTTCAAGATCTTCTCTAGAAGTTTCAAGGCCCTCCAGTTCTTATGTAAGGGTCGACCACCCAGGAGGGCGGTCAGCTGGGAGCCTTGTAACGCCACACCTGTCAAGGAAGACTCTGAGAGACCAGTTCCATGCAAAAGGAAAGGGTTTATTTGAGCATGCTCGGGCTCACAGCCTGACCCCAAACCAGTCAGCGGCTGAGAGCCCCGAGTTCTTTCGGGGGTGGCCTTATATAGAACTACATTGTCCGTTACAGCAAAGCCCGCGCATCGACAGCCAATTACTTTGTAACAAATTATACATTTCATCAATCATCGCAAGCTGCGTTTGTACATTTTTCAGGAAGAAAGCTTTTGACAGGTGGCTAAGGGTGGCAGTTTCGGTTGGAAGCTTTGGACAGGTTGCCATGGGTTGCCAAGGGTGGCAGTTTGGGTAGAGTCCCTACCATTGTACGTTGGAGTAACATCCGGGAGGGTGGGGGCCCTAGAGCAGCCCTTCACTTGCCCTAACTCACATGCTCTGCTAATATATAAAGTGCTCCTGGGCTCAACAAGGCAAGGTAGATTTGGGACCTTTCTTTCCCTTCTCATTGGGCTGCCCTTCAGTAAACCTTTCTCTGCTTCAAACCCGGTGACTCAGAGATGGGCTTACTAAGCATGGGACAAACAAATCTGATTTCAGGGCTCAGCAACAATGGGATGCTGCCACATTCATGAATCATTTAATAAAGTGAACTGAATCTTTAAAAAGTACTTTGGTAAATTTTTCAAATTTAGCAAGTCATGACTGATTAAATCATTGGCCTTTGGCAAATGATTCAACCTCTAGCCCTTCTCCCTTCCACAAAAGTTGGAGGGGGACAAAAAGTTCCAACCCTCCAATCACCCGGTTATCTAAGAGTTTCCCCAAAGTCGCTGCATTAACATAACAAAAATTACCCAGCTGGCGCTCTACACTTAGTAAATTCCAGGGGTTTTAGAAGCTCAGTGCCAGAAAAGGCTATGAAGAACAAATACATATTTACTATAGATTACAGTATCGTGCTTATTAAAGTTGCAATTGAATCTTAAACAGATTAAGGAATTTATACTAATCAAAATTAGTAATTGTTTAAATGCTCTTGAAAAGATGGTTATTGATATATTATTCGTTAGATGAAGAAATTTAATAAAGTAAGCCTTGAAGAAAACATGACTAACAGTGAATAACTGTCACCAAAAAGACCCGTGGTCTGACCCAGAAGCAGCAACTGTTTTATAAGCAATTATCTGTAAAATTAACAGGGCAACAAACATCTTGATCAATAAAGCTGCTGACTGGACTTTCTGAAGACGGAATAATTAACAAATGCTCAGGAGGAACAATTTCATTCATTAACACCAGGAGAACAGACAGTCAATATGTAACCACACTGGTTCTGCCATGAGTAAAAATTAACTTTTTTTCCCTTTTATCCAAATCACGTAAATGCCCCCCACAACCTTTCTCATAAAAACCCCTTGCTTTCACCTTGCAGGTGGGATGCTTTTCTGGTTACTGCCAGAATCCTGCTCCACAAACTGATTCTCAATTCCAAACAACTAGCAGAGCTTTTTTTTTTTTTTTTTTTAAGATTTTATTTATTTATTTGACCGAAAGATCACAAGTAGGCAGAGAGGCAGGCAGAGAAAAGAGGGGGAAGCAGGCTCCCCACTGAGCAGAGAGTACTATGTGGGACTCAGTCCCAGGACCCTGAGATCATGACCTGAGCCGAAGGCAGAGGCTTAACCCTCTGAGCCACCAGCAGGGCTTTTAAAGGTCAGTGTGCTTGGCTCTGGGAGAGGTTGGAGGACATACTGGAGCTGCTCTTGGACAGAATGCAGGACAAAGAGCCTATAAATTTACAGCATGGAAATAGCGATCTGAAGGGCACCTGGGGCACACAGTGGGAAGTTACTTACTCATCTCAAAGTGTGGGCGCCTGGGTGGCTCAGTTGGTTAAGCGACTGCCTTCGGCTCAGGTCATGATCCCAGAGACCCGGGATCGAGTCCCATATCGGGCTCCCTGCTCGGCAGGAAGCCTGCTTCTCCCTCTCTCGCTCCTCCAGCTTGTGTTCCCTCTCTGGCTGTGTTTCTCTCTGTCAAATAAATAAAATCTTTAAAAAAAATTATAAGCTCCAAACTCATCTCAAAGTGTGTCGCAGAGGAGGTAGCCTTTGCATTCACAGAGAGATCCCACTGTGAACAAAGAAACTGGCAAGAGCCATTTCCCTCCCTCATCCCTCAGCATAAGCACAGGACCACCTGTGGGGACTAGTACAGCACCTGCCCTCCCTACTTAAATTACTTACACCAAAACCCCCACCTAGCCCCAGAACCCCAGAAGATTGGTCCTTCCTTCCCCAGAAGAGGAACTCTAATCCCTACCAACACAATGTCTCCTGACCTGGGAGCTTTGTGAGGCCTGGGTTCCAGTAGCAGTAGTGACAGATCTGATTTCACAAGCAGACTGGAGCATACCTAGTAAAAACGTACCACATTCAATTGAGCCAGGGACCAAACACAACTCACAACAGGCAAAGACAGCCTTTGCTGACAACTGGCCTGGAGAATGCAGCAGCTAGCACACAACGGCGGAGCACATACAGAACACACTGGAGACATTCCCAGAAGCGACAGGCCCTGGGGAACACAGGACACTACACTGCAAGGCACTATGGACCTCTTCTTCATAAAGCCACTGCAGTTAAGAACAGAAGACATAGCTTCTTCTTAACACAGAGAAACAGGTACAGAGACAAAATGAGAAAACAGCAGAATTTGTCCCAAATGAAAGAACAGGACAAGGCCACAGAACAGGACAAGACCACAGCTGGAGATCCAAGCAAAACAGATAGAAGTAATATGCTTGATAGAGAATTTAAAA
>PITA01012956.1:17376-34405 GCA_004023965.1 Spilogale gracilis
AATAAACAAAATGAGACACACATTTGGTGGAATGAACAACATGCTATAAGAAGCAGAGGAATAAACGAATGACCTAGAGGACAGTAATGAAAAGTAATCAAGCTGAACAAAAGGCGGGGGGGGGGGGGGAAGGATTATGCAAACCGAGAATAGATTTAGGAATCACCACATTTGTATTACAGGAGTCCCAGAAGAAGAGAAAGGGAAGCAGAGAATTTATTTGAAGAAACAATAGCTGAAAACTTCCCTAATCTAGGGGAAGAAAACAGATACCAGGATCCAGGAGGCACAGACAACCCCCAACAAAATCAACAAAAGCAGATCCACACCAAGATAATCATAATCACATTGGCAAAATATAATAACAGAAAAAATATTAAAAGCAGCAAAAGGGGCGCCTGGGTGGCTTAAAGCCTCTGCCTTCCACTCAGGTCATGGTCTCAGAGGCCGGCGTCCGGCTCTCTGCTCGGCAGGGAGCCTGCTTCCTCCTCTCTCTGCCTGCCTCTCTGCCTACTTGTGATCTCTCTGTCAAATAAATAAATAAAATCTTAAAAAAAAAAAAAAAAGGCAGCAAAAGAAGACAGCTGCACACAAAAGGAACCCCAAAGCTATCAGATTTTTTAGCACAAACTTTCCAAGCCAGAAAGGAGTGGCATGATATATTCAAAGTGCCGAATGGGAAAAACCTGTGGTCCAGAATACTATATCCAGCAAAGTTAACATTCAGAATATGAGAGCAAGAGTTTCCCACACAAACAAAAACTAAAAGAATTCATGACCACTAAACAAGCTCTGCAAGAAATATTAAAGGGGACTATTTGAGTGGAAAGGAAAAACTGACAGTATGAAGGTAGGAAACACAAAGGCAGTAAAATGAATATTTCTGTAAAAAATCAGTCAAGAATCTCACCAAAAAAAAGTAAAATATGACACCATATATCTAAAACATGGGGATGGGAAGAATAAAGAATACACTCAAACTTTAATGACCATCAATATAGACTGCTATATGTAGATATCATATACATACCTAATGGAAACCACAAACCAAAAATCACTAATAGATATACAAAGAAAAAGAGAAAGAAACCCAAATATATCAGTAAATAAAACTAGCAAACCATGAAACAGTAAAAGATGAAAAAGAATCAGTCTTTGGAAACAACTATAAAACAAGTACTAAAAAGGCAATAAATACATATCAATAATGAAGCAGCAAAAAGTGAAAATAAGAAATCAATCTCATTTACAATTGCACCAATAGTAAGATTCCTAGGAATAAATCTAACCAAAGAGGTGAAAGACCTACACTCCGAAAACTACAAAACGCTGGTGAAAAAATTGAAAACTAGAAAAGAAATGGAAAGAAATTCCATGCTCATGGACTGGAAGAATAAGTATTGTTACAATGTCTACACTACCCAAAATATGCAATCCCTATCAAAATACCAACAGCATTTTTCACAGAAGTACAACAATCCTAAAATTTGTAAGGAATCGCAAAAAAAACCCTGAATAGCCAAAGCAATCTTGATAAAGAAAAGCAAAGCTGGAGGCATTACAATTCCTGACTTCTAATAATATTAACTATATTTATAGAAATAAATAAATATATTAACTTCTAAATATATTAATTTATAGAAAGCTGTAGTAATCAAACCAGTATGGAACTGGCACAAAAACAGACATATAGATCAGAATAGAAATCCCAGAATAGAACCCACAATTAAATGATAAATTAATCTTTCACAAAGCAGGAAAGAATATCCAATGGGAAAAAGAGTCTCTTCAACAAACAAGTATTGGGAAAACTGGACAGCAATATGCAAAAGGATGAAACTGGACCACTTTCTTGCATCATATAGAAAAATAAATTCAAAATGGATTAAAGACCTAAATATCAGACCTGAAACCATAAAAACTGTAGACAAGAATACAGGCAGTAATTTCTCAAGCATTGGAGCCATGGCAACTTTTTTCTAGATAGGTATCCTGAGGCAAGGGAAACAAAAGCACAAATAAACTATTGGGATTACATCAAAATAGAAAGCTTCTGCACAGTGAAGGAAACAATCAACAAAACCAAAAAGCAGCCTATGGAATGGGGAAGATATTTGCAAATGGCATACCCAATAAAGGGTTAGCATCCAAAATATATAAAGAACTTATAAAATTCAACACCCAAAAAAACAAAAAATTGGGCAGAAGACATGAACAGATATTTCTCCAAAGATATATAGATGGCCAACAGACACATGAAAGGATATTCAACACATCATCAGGGAAATACAAATAAAAACTACAAGGAAATTTCACCTCACACCTGACCAAATGGCTGAAATCAGCAACAAAAAATCACAGCTGTTGGCAAGGATGTGGAGAAAAAGGAACACTTGTGCACTTTGGTGGGAATGCAAACTGGTGCACCCACTGTGAAAAACAGAATGGAGGTTCTTCAAAAAATTAAAAATGGAACTACCCTACTATCTGATCTTGAAATCACACTACTGGGTATTTACCCAAAGAATACAAAAATACTAATTCAAAGGATACATGAACCTCTATGTTTATAGCATCATTATTTATAATAGCCAAGATATGAAAGAAGCCCAAGTATCCACTGATTGTGAATGGCTAAAGAAGTGTGGTATATACATGCAATGAATTATTATTCAGCCACACACAAAAAAACAAATTCCTGCCATTTCCAAGGACATGGATGGAGCTAGAGTGTAATGCTAAGTGAAATAAGTCATAGGCAAACACCATATGATTTTACTCATGTGTGGAGTTAAAGAAACTAAATAAGTGAGCAAAGGAGAAAAACAAAGACAAACCAAGAAACAGACTATTAACTACAGAGAACAAACTGTTAGTTACCAGAGAGTAAGTGGATTGACTGGGGAGGAGAATGATGGGTGGAAACAGGTGATGGGAATTAAGGAGTGCACGTGTGATAAGCGCCCCCAGGTGATTAAAATAAAAACTTAAAATATATTCACAGAATTTTCAATTACGTGATAAGTTACAGTACTACATGTTTATATATGTATATAAGTAAAACCAATATACTCAGCACTCAATATAAAATATACTATGTGTGGGCCCTGGGTGGCTCAGTCAGCTAAGCAACAAACTCTTCGTTTCCCTCAGGTCTTGATCTAGGATCGGGGATCCAATTCTGCCTCCTGCTCCACGAAAAGTGAAGATTGTCTTCTTCTCCCCCTGCCGCTCCCCCACCCCGTTCGAGCTTTGCAGCGCGCGCGCTCTCTCTCGTAAATAAATCTTTTAAAATACACAAATAAATAAAATGTACTATTGCTATATTAATTTTTAAAAAAGGAAGTGCAAGGAAGAAATTTTTTCTTTTTTTTTTTTAAGATTTTATTTACTTTATAGAGAGAAACACAGCGAGAGAGGGACCACAAGCAGGGGGAGTGAGAGAGGGAGAAGCAGGCTTCCCGCTGGGCAGGGAGCCCGATGTGGGACTCGATCCCTGGTCTCCCGGATTGTGATCTGAGCGGAAGGCAGTCGCTTAACCAACCTAGCCACCCAGCCGTCCCAAGGAAGAAATTTTCTAAGGGAAACAGTAGGTTCCAGATTACTTGATAGGTCTTTTTCAGGCGTTCCCAAGAAAGAAAGAAAAAAAAAATCAAGTCTGAAAAAATAAAGCATTTCGGAGATAAAGAGATAAAACTTATGTTTAAGGTGACTTTAAGTTTTAATTGTCACAACCATTATTTCCTCTTCCAAAGGAGACCTTTCTTGGAGAAGGATAAAGACGGGGAAGGAAACAACAGACCATTCTTGGGGCCCCGATGAGAAAGTCAACTGGTTACACCCGCCACACGCGACGCTCGCCAACACAGGAGACCAGAGCTTCCAAATCAATCTCAGGGTCAGAGAGAAGATTCAAAGCCTTCACTGCCAAGACGCAGAGCCTTCTTGTCTTGTGCTCCCACATATGATTATGTCTGACAGTCACCAACGCAATCTCCCCAAATCCACGCAGTGCAGTTCAGTCTCACACGCACTACTAAACACAAAATCACACACTCCGTCACAAACATCTTGCCTACCCTTCCCACACGGTGCTCCAGTTACAATAACCACGGCGGCTCAGTCACAAAGTTCCCTATACTCGCACACAAAGTGGAATACCAGGTCACACCATCAACAACCGCATACCCGCTACAGAGACACAGTCACAGGTTAACCCCTCCCTACACAGTGTTACACACGGTCACACATGAACAATCATATCACGGGGGCTCACAGTGTTCCGTAAGATAATCCACACCCGCACACACGGTATCACACACATTCACAGTTGCACATACACACATCACTTGACCGTCACAAAATTTCACCAAATAACCCCCTCCTCAGCCCCTTCTGCCCGAACAGACTTAACGTTGAGTCTCCATCCCGGCGCCGGACTCTGGGCTTTTCTCAACCTCAGTTTCTTCTAAAACGTATTTGTAGCTGGAGCGAATGGCTGAGACCACCACTCGCGTTTAAATACAGCTCAACTCCAAGCCGCCCGCCTTGCTGTGGGGAGGAGCGACGGACGCGATGCCTCCTGGGAAATGTAGTTGAGCTCCTCATTAGTGAAGAAGGAGATGATGCCCGACTGGAGTCCTGCCGGAGATTCCCCGCGTCCCTTGGCCACTGTGAGGGACGAATTGCGCCCCAAAATGTTTCGGCGCTCCAAGAGGAGTTCCCTCTAAACCTTGACTGAGTTTATTATAACCCAAGGCACACCACTGCCCTCTCCCAAAAATAGAGTTAACACAGGTAGAGGATTATTAACCAGTCTTGAGACCCGGACTACTTACACCCCCTCCCCCCAACCTGGGAGACAGTCCCACAAACTCTGGCGCATGGAAGAAAGCGCGAGAAGCGGACTCGAACCCCTGAAACTTATGGGAAATGTAGTCCGCAGTCAGGAAAGCGGAGGACCGGCCAATACCGACAGATTCTGTCCGGTACTGAGCCCGGCTTGGCGGAGCCCAGGAGACCTCTGGGAGTGCTAGACAGCCCAAGGAGTGCGCAGGCGCAGATTTTCCGGCTCGCCATAGTCGTCTTTGTCTGCGGGTGAGTGTGATTTTGGCCTGGCAAAGCGCAGATCTGGGCGTGGGACCTGGGGTTCTGGGCTCAGAATCCGGTCAGGGAGCCTGTAGGGGAGGATTCTTAGAACCTGCAACAAGGCTGGGGTGGCCGAAAGGGAGGAATCGCTTTCTGTGACGTGCAGTGTTCAAAGCCTGTGCGTATGGGGGCAGGGGTACAGGAGGAAACTGGGGCGAATTCGCTGGTGGGTGACGGAGGATGTGAGAAGGTTGTAGGGGTACAACTTGCATGAGAATTGTATGGTTCCAAGTTTGTGAGGATGGATGGCATTGTGGGCTTTATAGGGTAGTAACCTCAACCTCATTTTTCTCGTTTCTAAAATAATGATAAAAAAAGATGTATCTTTCTGGAGTATCCGTTTTTCTGAAAGAAAGGAAAATGGCTAAGACATCGAGAGATTAATTTTTAAAGCAATTTTTATATAAAGGCAGTCTCACTGTGGAGTACAAAACAAGATCAATATTAACAAATTTTAAAAGTAAGTATTACCACAAAACTTGTTATTGGATTACTAGATTCCCCCTGTGTATTGACTTTTCGTAATTCTTTGGAGGAACTTTGGTGAGGCAGCTTTGAGAAGCCCTGGACTAAGGAGGAGCTTTAAGAGCTGGTTTCTATAAGTGTAGACAGTACAGAATTGTGAAGGATGTTGTCCCATCTTTGGTGCAGAGATATCAAGTAACTGATTTGACTCCCTTGTTTCTAAGCGAGATGGCAGTGATTCGTAATTTGACCAGGTTTTCCCCAAATGGCCTTTGTAAATGTAATGAAACACATTTTATTCTAAAACGACACTTTCAATATACTATCACACTTAACATAATTTTCAATAAAATGAAAGGTACCACGGTACAGAAACTCATATACACAAATAGTAGCTTTGGTATATACAAAAAGTAATCAGTAATAATTATGAAGACAGTACTTTATTTACAATAGCGACAAATCAGACAAAACACCTTGGGATAAACAAGAAATAAAATCTATGTTAACCAAAGACCCAAAAGAAGACTTGAGCAAATGGAAATATATGTTATATTTTAGATTTAAAAAGTCTGCAAGATATTTTGTTTCCTGAAGAAAGCTAAGTGCCTTTTTGGTAATATGTAATATACTACGTTTTTAATAAATGGGAATAAGAATGTATATTTGTAGGTGCATAAAGAAACTTGAAGTTTACACAGAAAATAAAAAAGGTTGATGAGGAGGGAGTTGTAACAGCTAGGGCAAGGGGAAGAAAGATTTTTGCTTGCCTGTTTACAGATTTCCATTTTTAACTGGAATGGAGGAATTAGATTTCTATATTCAGTCCGTTACTTTTCAGATGTTTATCACTGCCTCATTCTTGAATGTTTCCTTGACTTCCAATATACTGTTTTCATTTGCATAATTCCAGCCAAAATCAAGGAATAACGACCTCCCCAAAACTCCATTAGTAACTTGTGTTTCTGTTTGTCCCATAACTATTAGTGTTCCTAATTTTCTCACTTTGATCATATATATATATATTTTTTTACCTCTACGAACATAATTCCGTTGCTGTGGCCTCACCTGACAGGTGACTAACAAATGTCCGTTCCTGTTTGAGCCAAGTCCTGAGCTACTTACTCACATATCCAATTGCCTAATAGACAGCTCCACCTTAAGGTTGCACAGGAACTTTCAAACTCTTTATGTCCAAACCGTTAGTACTGATATCTCTTGCCTCCTGTGGTTTGCCTCCGTCCCTTTCCCCTCTGTATTATCTGTTTTGTCAGTTCATAACACTCTCCAGCCAGATTCGAAGCCTCTTATATCTGAGTAAGGGGAGAGATTTTGAGGAAGTTTGACTCTTGTCTGTCACATCCCATTACAAATTGGAGGCCCAGATTTCTTAAGTACACAATAAATGATAAGTATGTATGTTTGCTGAATCAATGAATGACCATATAATTATAGGGCACTTATATTTAATTTCTCCTAGAGTAATATAACCTAGATAAAATACTAGGCAGCTAAAATTTTAAGAACTCTGACCATGAAGAGTACATGAATAACATCCTTTACATTTTATCCATATCATTTAAGGCTGATGACTTAGATTTATGAGAAAATGTTTTTATAAGGGAAAATGATATTCAAAACTGTGACTGTTCAGTCAGGAGCAAGACCACAAATGATACCTGTTCTAAGGTACCTGTTCAGGTTGTGATTCTGTAGAACTCTAACAATTCAGTCTGGTAATTTTTCTGTATCACCTAAATCCCTAAAAATGACATTTCCCATTTCTTAATGTGTGGAGCCTTTTTTTTAAAAAAATGTATGTATGTGAGAGAGTATGTGTGCACAAGCAGGGGGAAGGGGCAGAGGGAGAGGGAGAAGCAGGCTCCCCGAAGAGCAGGGAATCCAATGTGGGACTCAGTCCCAGAACCCTGAGATCACAGACACTTAACTGACTGAGCAACCCACGTGCTCCTGTGTGGAGCCTTTAAGTGCCTAATGGGTTTGGCCTGGGATGCAAAGTATAAATACTCTTTTTTTCCATGTGCTCACATGTATGGGTATGTGCCAGCTTCTAAGCCAAAGGGTCATCGTTACTTTGTTCTTTTTCACAGGCCAGCTTCCTTGTGCTTCCACAGTAACTGCACTTGCCTTATCCTTTAAAACTCAGAATCCTGTGGCCTCAACCTGAATTATGGAATGCTGCTTTGACCCTCAATAGTAACATGCAAGTCCTGTGTCACTGTTTAGAAGTTTAAGGCACCAGTTTAACAAGAAGATCAATGGATGACTGAGAGAGAAATGTAAAGGAGATGCTATCCAGGTGAGTAAGAAAGAACCCAGCAGGTTTATCAATGGGATAAAGTCTCATTACAGTTACTCAACCTGCAACCTCTGAAAGATTTTTTGAGGCAGTTGTCTTATTAGCCCTTGTCTTTTGGAGTAACAGTTGCTGGAAAGCCTTTAGATATCTAAATAACATTTCCAGATACTCTTGCTTGATCAGTGCTCTTTTTTTCTCAGATTCTGGGAGACTGGTTGCCCCTCTAACTTCTCTTCTGAATTCCAGCCTCTTCATTTGTAGTCTCAGTTTGATAAATTTTACAACTTACATGTTGTGTTCTCCCTTTCACTAACATTCTCCATTTTTTTACTTCCCTTTAGATGTCAAGACTCCTTCCCTTACGCATTCAGTCATCTTGCCAAGGATTATAAGATCTGTAATCTTTCAAATATTAGCATGTAGATTCTTCTCTTTAAAATAAAACTTTCTATGGATGCCTGGGTGGCTTATCCAGTTAATCATCCAACCCTTGATTTCAGCTCAGGTCATGATCTCAGGGTTGTGGGATAGGGCATGGGATTAGACTCCATGCCGGGCATGGAGCCTGCTTGGAAGGGATTCTCTCTCTTCCTCACCCCTTCCTATCCCCTGCTTGCTATCTCTTAAAAAAATAATTCTAATAAAATTTAACTTTCTATCATTTCTCCCTGCTTCCATTGTTGTATATCTCAGAGTTGAATTTTACCCTCTTGTCCTATTTCTTTCTTTTTTTTTTTTTTTTTTTTAAGATTTTATTTATGTATTTGACAGAGAGAAACACAGCTAGAGAGGGAACACAAGCAGGGGGAGTGAGAGAGGGAGAAGCAGGCTTCCCACCGAGCAGAGAGCCTGAAGCAAGGCTGGATCCCAGGACCCTGGGATCATGACCTGAGCTGAAGGCAGATGCCTAATGACTGAGCCACCAAGCGTCCCTCTTTTCCTGTTTCTTACTCTCTTTCTACCTCCAACTATCTTAGCACAACTATTTCTCCCCCTCTGGCTTTTTAACAATATAGCAGCCTTGGAAATTTGTCCTGACATCCTATGAGTTCACCTCTCTCACTTATAAAAAGAAGTAATACTATTCTTTTTAAAATCCAATACATATACTTAATAGAGAAGTGAAATAATTGGTATGTCTTCTCAATCCTGGCCCTCACATCTCCATTTCTGTTCCCCAGAAGTAGCCAATACTGTGTATTCTTCTAAATGTTTTCATGAGTGTACAAGCAGGCTTTCAAGCAGAACAATGACATGATTTAACTGTGACAAGAATAAACAGCTGTTGCTGTGTTGAGAGGAGTTATAACAAGGCAAAAGCAAAAGGAGGAAGAACAGTGAGGAGCCTATTAAATAGTCTAGTCAAAACATGATGTGACTTACACTTTGGTGGTCCTAGCGAGTGAGGATTGAGACATGGCCAGATGCTAACCATATTTTGAAGATAAAGCCAACAGGACGTGGAGATGTAACAGGTGTGTGATCTAGGGAGACAGTTGTTCAAGGCTTGAGCAACTGGGAAAATGAGGTTGCTATTTAATGAGATGAGAAGAATTTGGGGGGAGTTCATTCGGGGGAACAAGAGTTGGTGTGGGACAGTGTAAATTACACCCTTGTTAGACATCAAGTGCAGATTTTGAGTAGCAGGTAGATAATGTGAATCAGTTGAGGAAAGAGGTCCAGACTAGTGATTAAATATTTTCAAAATATTATATCAGAATGCACAAATGTCAAGCAAACTCTTAACTGTATTCTGTGGAAATATTGGCCTGTTAAAGCAGGGGTTGGCAAACTACGTTGTAGTATGTGTTTTTGTGAATACTGACACATAGCCACCTACAATGCATCTTGTCCATTCATTTTCTTATTGTCTGTAACTACTTTCTGCTACAAATGTCTGAGTTGGTCAGGCATCTGCAGATACATAGATGTTGTAAAGCATGAGACAGGACTAAAAAGTGTTATCAGTCATGCTAAAGCTAAGTGACTATAATAAAACCTAAAATGTACTGTTTTAAGGAGTAAGAATTGATTTCCTGGTCATGTAACGATTAATGTGGTGAGTAGTGAAGAGTTGCATGGTCGCTTTGGTCTTTGTGGTCCTTTAAGGATCCAGATTTCTTCCAGGTTGTCTCTTTTGTCATTCAGTTGTGGTTGAAGTTGGATCAACAATGCGTTCCTGGTTCCAGCCAGGTGGAGGAGGGAGAGATCACCACAGTAGGGCAAGAGGTCAAACTTTTTCTGTACTAATCTAGATAGTAAATACGTAAGGCTTTATAGACTAATCAAGTCAGACATTACAGCACAAAAGTAGTTTGCTTAGCATTAGATTATCTTGATTTCTATTTTGAAAATATTTTTTAAACTATCAGTTAAATGCTAATGAAAGAACCATTTTGCCTGATTTTCAGATGATATTGCCTAGTTCAGTTCAGAATTTTACAGTATGAGGGGTGCCTGGATGGCTCAGTCAGTTAAGTGTCTGACTCGATGTTGGTTCAGGTCTTGATCTTGTGGTGGTGAGTTTGAGCCGAGTCAGGCTCCATACTCAGTGAAGAGTCTGCTTAAGATTCTCTCTCCCTTTTCCCCCTTCCCCCTCAGCTCGCTTTCTGTCTGGCTCTCTAAAATAAATAAATCTTAAAAAAAATGTACAGTATGAAAAATTCAATTCCAATAGATACATATGAAGTATGTTGATGGCATTCCTAGAAAAGTACAAGGAGTTTTAGTTACCAATAAGATGTGATTCCTATGTTTTTTGTTTTTTAAGATTTTATTTATTTATAGGGTGCCTGGGTGGCTCAGCTGGTTAAGTGACTGCTTTCAGCTCAGGTCATGATCCCGGAGCCCCGGGATCGAGCCCCACATCGGGCTTCCTGCTCGGCGGGAAGCCTGCTTCTCCTATTTCAATCCCTCTGCTTGTGTTCCCTCTCTAGCTGTGTTTCTCTCTGTCAAATAAATAAATAAAATCTTTTTTTTTTTAAAGATTTTTTTTTTTTAAAGATTTTATTTATGTGAGAGAGAGAGCACTTGAGTGAGGGCAGGAAAAGAGGAGGGAGAGGGACAAGCAGACTCTGTGCTTGAGCACCGAGCCCCATGCAGGGTTTGATCCCAGGACTCTGAGATCATGACCTGAGCTGAAACAAGAGTTAGAGGCTCAACCAACTGAGCCACCCAGGTGCCCCTATGTTTTCTTTTACTAGGACTATAGTAAGTTAAATCCTGATCTGTTCTGCGTCATTTTTTTGCAAATATAACGAACTGGAAATTTTTAAATGCTATTATGGTAATTTGTAAAACGTTAGTAAAATCCACATGTTGAGTCATCTATGCCTTGGGCTTTGGGGTGATAAAATACTTTAAAAATTGTCTCTATTTTTTTTTTTTCCATGCTTACTTTTCTGTTTAGGATTTCTGGTCTTTTCTGGACTCAATTTTCATAGGTTATATTTGGTTTTCAAATTTATTTGCATGGAGTTGAGCAAATAATCTACAGTCATTTGCTATCTATGGTTATTTCCAAATAATCATTTTTTATTTTTGTAATTTTGCTTTTATTCCTTTTTAGTTTTTCCCTAAAAATCAACTTACGAATTTATTATTACTTGTTTTTCTTTGTAATAATCTTTAATAATTTTCCTATTTTTCTTTTTATTATTTATTTTTTTAGAGGGAGTGAGAGAGCATGCGGTGGGGAGGGGCAGAGAGAGGGAGAGAGAAAGCAGGCTCCTTGCTCAGCACAGAGCACAATGCAGGACTCTAATCAAGAGTCAGACACAGCCGACTGAGCCACCCAATTTTTGTTTTTCTTATATTTCCTTTTCCTTGTTGTAATTCCTTAGTTTCAATGCTTATTTTGTTATGTTAGTTCTTTCTAAAATAATGTAAACATTTATGTTAAAACTTACACATTTTTTCAAATGTATTCTATGGGCTCTGATATATATTTTTTTCTGAGATTTTCTGAATATTTCTGAATATTCTGCAATTTAATTTTCTCTTTGACCAAAGTGTTTGTTGAAACCAGTACATTTTGAAATTTACAAGTGAAAATTTCTGTTTTTCTGTTGTATTTTTTTTTAGTCAAGTAGTTTGTCCTTTTCCACACTGTGGAATATTTGAGGTTTTATAGGCAATACTATATGGGCTGATTTTAAGAATGTTCTTTGAGCCTTTAAAAAGGTGGTTTTAAAAATTATTAGCTCTATGTTATAAATTAGTATATGTTTTTATTTAATATTACTATTTTTAGTATTTTTTATTTTATGGATTTGATGCTTGGGGAAAGGTAGTCTTCTCAGTTACTAATGTGTTGTTGTGTCTTGGATTTCTGTGGCTTATGTAATCATGATTATCTCCTTTTATCTTTATTCTTTATTTTTGGCATTTCAGATGTGTATCTATTATGTATAGAGTTTCGGTGCATTTTGTCATATCAGTTGTTAAACCTTAGTATGTATCAAAGCCATCTGGAGGGCTTGTTAATAAATACAGATTACTGGGCCTATCTGTCAGATTTTCTCATTCAGAAGTTATGTGTTGGGGCTTGAGAATTTTCTGTATGAATCTGTTAGAGTCTTTTTTTTTAATAGTTCTTTTTATTTTACCTATATTTATTGAGAGGAACAATATGGTTAGTATTGGTTCTCACATAGAATATTATACATTCTGTTTTAAATTTGACCTTATCTTATCCTTTACTGTAGGATCCTTGATTTCCTTGTCTTGGGTGTATGTCTTTCCTTCTGAAAATTTGGAAAGCTTATTATATTTTATTATTTTATAATTTTCTCTTGGTTGCCTTTGCATTCATAACTTCCTTAGTCTTTAACCTTTGTTTCTGCAGTCCCCAGTAAGAAGTGATGTGTATTTTATACATTAGTATGTTTCAGTCTCCCTCCTCTCTTTACCACACAGTTGGTCATTGCGATTATTATTCCAGTTTTAAATAGGATCAGCCGCATCCTTACCTTCCCCTTCATATAGATAAAATTATTTGCATCTTTGTCTTTGATTGTGCTGTAATCCATCTATCAAAGTCCTATTCATGGTTTACCCTTGAGCTTCATTTTTACTAAACTCTATCTTCATTATCACTTTTAGCCCAGTCTCTCTAATCTCTCTACTCCCATACCATATTATAGCTTCCAGAGCACATAGATCCTAAGTATATACTCTTACATTTCTATTTTTCAGTTGCATGTTTAAAACATACATTGGAGCTCATTGAGAGAAAGGCCAGTATTTTACCCTTCGGATCTGCAGTCTTGAGCACAAGCAAGATGATTATTAAATAATTCGTGATTGTTGTAGAGTTTGAAGTGTGGATTTACATTTTCAGCTTTATTGAGAAATAATTTATATAAAAGCCACCCCCTCCTTTAAGTATATTATTTGATAAATTTGGTAGTTGCATATAGTCATAAAACATACACCAAAACAAACATACAAAACAGATTCATCAACAGTTCTTTGTGCCCTTTTGTAGTTGAACCACACTCCTCCCCAAACCCTGGTGATCACTACTTGGCTTTATGTACTATAGCTTGCTATTTCCAGAATTTCATATAAATGTGGTCATGTGCTGTATAATTTTTAGCATATAATTTTTTTGACTTAGTTTTATATTTTTGAAATTAATTCATATTGTATAGATTAATATTTCATTCCTTTTCATTATTATTATAATTATGGACAGAATTTATTCACCAGTTGATAGACATTTAGATTATTTCCATTTGGGGCTATTATGAATAATGCTATTATGAACATTCATAATATTAAAGCCTTTGTGTGAACATATGTATTAATTTTTCTTAAATGACTAGGAGTGGGATTGCTACATAGAATAATACATGTATATTTAACTTAATAAAATACTTTCAGATTGTGTTCCAAAGTAGTTGAACCATTTTTCATCCTGACTACTCCCATCATTCAAAGTTACAGTTGCTTCACATTCTCATACGTGGATTGGCAGTTGTTTTACCTTTGGCCATTTTAGTGGGTATGTAATGTATCTCACTGGGTTTTGTTCTGGTTTTTGTTTTTTTTTTTAAGATTTTATTTATTTGACAGAGAGAGAGAGAGAGAGAGAGAATGAATGGGGGGAGGGGCAGAGTGAGAAGCAGACTCCTCGCTGAGCAGGGAGCCTGATATGGGACTTGATCCCAGGACCCTGAGGTCAAGACTTGAGCCAAAGACAGATACTTAGCCAGCTAAGGCACCCAGGCACCCCTCACTGGGATTTTTTTTTAATATAATAATTTATTTTATTTTTTCAGTGTTCCAAGATTCATTGTTTATGTCCCACATCGTCACTGGGATTTTAATACGCATTTCTGATCACTAGTTAAGATGAACATCTAATGTACTTATTGGCCATCCATATATCTGATTTTGTGAAATGTCTATTCTAGTCTTTTACCCATTTTTAAAACTAGATTGTTCATCTTTTTGAGTTTTAGGAGTTCTGTATTTTTTGCATATGAGCCATTTATCAGTTTCTTCCAGTTTGGCTTTTCTTTTTGTTAACTGTATTTTTGAAGGGCATTAGTTTTTAATTTTGATGAAGTCTACCATTTTTTCTTTTTATATTAATAGTTGCTGTTGTTGGTTTTTTTAATAAAGATTTTATTTATTTGACAGAGAGAAACACAGCCAGAGAGGGAACACAAGCAGGGGGAGTGAGAGAGGGAGAAGCAGGCTTCCCGCCGAGCAGGGAGCCCGATGTGGGACTTGATCCAGGGTCTCCGGGATCATGACCTGAGCCGAACACAGTCGCTTAACCAACTGAGCCACCCAGGCGCCCTATATTAATAGTTTTAACACTTATTTGAGGTCTTTGATTGAGTTTTTCATATGGCATGCAGTAAAGACTGAGGGCTTTTGTTTTCTAATTATATAAATTTTGGCATTGATACTGGTGGCAGCATATTACTAGAGTCATTCTTGCAGTGGTTTATAAGAAGATCAGGAGGGGCACCTGGCTGGCTCAGTCCATAGAGCATGGGACTCTGATCTTAGATTTTTAAGTCTGAGCCCCATGTTGAGTGCATCAAGCCCCCTACTCTGCAAGAAGCCTGCTTCTCTGTCTCGCACTCACCATGCTTGTATTCCCTCTCTTGTTATCTCTCTCTCTCCGTGTCAAATAAATTAATTTTAAAAAAAAATTTTTTTTAAAGATCACTTAAAAATAAAACCTAGAAAATGAGGATAAAATTTTGAGAGGGACAAGACAGATCAGATCACATGGAAGTTTTCCAATTAGTGGATAGGAGACAGTTATAAAAGAAAGAATTCAGAGTGGGGACAAACACAAAAGAAAAGCTTTGGTGCCACTTATTTCAGGCATAATGAAAGGAAAACAAATGAAAACTGAAATTGATGGCAATGACAGTTTCTGTATCTAGAAATGACAGTATCAATCATCAAAACACTGCAGTAAATCACATTTCAAAACAAAAATGGCTGTTTTATGGCCTATTTTACTTTTTTTCACTAAATCTCTGTGTACTTTGTTTAGCCATGTGAAACCCAGTTGCAACCAGATAAAAAGAGCACATCCTATAGTTACTGTACAATTATACAGCAGTTCAAGTTGAAAGGCTCCAGCCAAGGACATCTCTGTAGGGATAATGAATTAGAGTATTTATTTATTTATTTATTTATTTTAAAGATTTCATTTATTTATTTGACAAAGAGAGAGATCACAAGTAGGCAGAGAGGCAGGCAGAGAGAGAGGAGGAAGCAGACTCCTTCTGAGCAGAGAGCCCGACGTGGGCCTCGATCCCAGGACCCTGAGATCATGACCTGAGCTGAAGGCAGAGACTTTAACCCACTGAGCCACCCAGGCGCCCGAATTAGAGCTTTTAAAAGTGAAATAGGGGACACCTGGCTGGCTCAGTCAGAGGAGTATGTGACTCTTTACCATGTGGGAGTCAAGTCCCACATGGGGTGTAGATAGTAAATAAACTATTTTTAAACAAATGAAATAGAATTATAGTTATGTTTGCTCTGTCCTTCGTCACCCATACTTCCTACTCCACATAGGCAACTACTTTCAACTACTGAGTCTCTGAGTCTACTGGTGTTTATTCCCACATTTTATACAGCTATTTTGCCTACTTTTGATTTAATCATTTTTAAAAAGTATCAGCTTGGAAGCACCTGGCTAGCTTAGTTGGTAGAGCATGGGACTCTTGATCTCAGGGTTGTAAGTTCAAGCCCCACATTGGGTGTAGAGATTACTTAAAAATAAATCTTAGCCTGCTTCCTCCTCTCTCTGCCTGCCTCTCTGCCTACTTGTGATCTCTGTCAAATAAATAAATAAAATATTTTTGTTTTTTTTTAAGATTTTATTTATTTATTTGACAGAGAGAAACACAGCAAGAGAGGAAACACAAGCAGGGGGAGTGAGAGAGGGAGAAGCAGGCCTCCTGCCAAGTAGGGAGCCGGATGTGGGGCTCGATCCCAGGTCTCCAGGATCATGACCTGAGCCGAAGGCAGTCGCTTAACCAACTGAGCCACCCAGGTGCCCCCCAAAAATATTTTTTTAAAAAATGGGTGCTTGGGTGGTTCAATGGGTTAAAGCCTCTGCCTTCAGCTCAGGTCATGATCTCAGGGTCCTGGGATCAAGGCTCACATCGGGCTCTCTGCTCAGCAGGGAGCCTGCTTCCTCCTCTCTCTCTGCCTGCCTCTCTGCCTACTTGTGATCTCTCTCTGTCAAATAAATAAAATATTTTTAAAAAATAAATCTTTTAGGGGCACCTGGGTGGTACAGTTAGTTAAGTGTCCAACTCTTGGTTTTCAACTCGGGTAGGGCTCTCAGGGTTCTGAGATCAAGCCCCATCAGGCTCTGCGCTCAGCATGGAGTCTGCTTAAGATTCTTTTCTCCCTATGCCCTCCTTCTCCTCTGTCTGTCTCTCAAACAAATAAAATAAAATATTTTAAAATACATTATGTATATGTATAGTCATATTGTTAACATGCAGAGATCCAGAAAATTTCCTGCATTCATTTTCCTTTGTATTTTCTCTGGAACTCCTTTAAGGAAATGTTGAACCTCCTATATGCCTCTACTAACCCGTGAATTTC
>PITA01012956.1:34505-59764 GCA_004023965.1 Spilogale gracilis
TTTTTTTTTTTTAAACATTTTATTTATTTGACAGAGAGAAACACAGCTAGAGAGGGAACACGAGCAGGGGGATTGAGAGAGGGAGAAGCAGGCTTCCCGCCGAGCAGGAAGCCCGATGTGGGGCTCGATCCCGGGTCTCCGGGATCATGACCTGAGCCGAAGGCAGTGGCTTAACCAACTGAGCCACCCAGGCGCCGCCTAACCCGTGAATTTCTAATCATTCTTTCTTTCTCCCTTTGTTCTTTCCATTCTTCCTTTTTTAATTCTGGGAGATTTCCTGAAATTTTTTTTCCCCCAAGCTATTGAATTTTTGAGGTCGACATCATATCATTTGCTAAAAGTACTTCTTTATACAACCCTGTTAATATTTCAGTGCTATACAACCTCTTAGCTTTCTGTAATACTAATCATGGTATTATATGTGTTTGTTCTTGTGTTCCTTCTTTTTTTCCTGTTTGTTTTAATCTATCTTTCACCATAGGGCTTTCATCAAATCTTTGTGATGTTTAGTGCTATATTATTTAATATTGAGGTACCTGAAATATTACTGTAATCTGTGTGCATGCTTGGGGCTTGTAAAATGGTGGCCTTCACTGTGCATCATTAAGTCAAGTATCTAGATGTTTATTTTATATGACTGCATGTGTTAATATCTATAAATGTTCTCATGGTCTTCTCATTTTTTCAGAAAAGAACCCTCCCATTGTCCGACATCAGCAACCACCAGCATTTCTAATAAGCAGCGGTAGAAGGGCGTTGGAGCCCTAGTCTGCATATGAATTTTTACTTATTACCTTCTTTTTAATATGTTAGTCTAATCTTCTATGCCTAACATCACTAAATTTGGAGCCTCCCAGTTACACCATCAGCTGCTGCTTTTATAATCTTTTTTTTTTTAAGTCTCACCTTCCACTCTTACCCAGTCTCTCCAGTTACAGTCTGTATTGACAGCTGTGTCACAAATTACCTTGCTTCTAGGTGGCATCCTCTTCTGCTGGCTTTTTATTTAAGTCATTTGATGCTGTTGATTTATAGTTACTTGCTTTCCTTTCAAAATTTCCTAAAACTTTTCATCCACTGGTGTCTCCCTAACCTCTTAATGTTTATGAGTATATGCCCTTCATCTTCTTACTGTCATTTTAATGGAGTTTCAGAAAGGTATAGAATCTTATTTAACCATACATCCTTTTTAATAATTCTTCTTTTTACATTTGATTTTTTATCCCTTCATTCTAGGCTCACCCAATTTTATGTTTTTATCTTTTCATCCTGTTTGTCATCTGTTCTTTATTTATAAAGTGTACAAAGTTACATTTAAAATCAGTTTTAGGGGCACCTGAGTGGCTCAGTTAAGGGTCCAACTCTTGATCTCAGCTCAGGTCTTAGCTCAGGGCTGAGTTCAAGCCCTATATTGAGCCCCATGCTGTAAAAAAAATAACAAAATATTGGGCCTGGGTGGCTCAGTTGGTTAAGCCACTGCCTTCGGCTCAGGTCATGATCCCGGAGACCCAGGATCGAGTCCCACATCGGGCTCCCTGCTCAGCGGGAAGCCTGCTTCTCCCTCTCTCACTCCCCCTGCTTGTGTTCCCTCTCTGGCTGTGTTTCTCTCTGTCAAATAAATAAAATCTTTAAAAAAAAAAATAAAAATAAAAATAAAATAAAAGCAATTTAAGCTACATGTACCTGTGAATGTTATTTGTATTTAAGCTTTCTTTTATAATGGCAGACTAGGTTTGAAATAAAGAGTCTATTTTACAGTACTACATTTCTGAAATTTTATTAATAATACCGGAAAAAAATCACAAGTGTACTGATGTTGATGATGATGATAGCTACTTTATTGGATTTTTACTACATGCCAGGCATGGCATGTTATTAGCTCTTTTCAATGATTCTTTTGTTTGTTTTGCTTTGTATTCCCTTTTAGAAAAGGTCTGAGGAATTTATAAGACAATAAACACAACATGGAAGACATGTGAGTTAAGTTTCCTCCTTCTCCATGAAAATACAGCTTAAGAAGAAACTCAGAAAACCTAAGTAACTGAAAAGTATTCCTCTGAACACAGACACAGATCCTTTAAGACTGTATCTCTGTGTATGGGACTCAGTTTAAGGAAATTTGGAACACAGTTTACACTCAAATATAAGAGAAGCCGTCTAAGAAAGAACTATTAAGAATACAATGATGTCATCTATTTCATCCCCATCTGTAATTGTCTAATCACAGTATAAGCAATGTAAAGTCTTTCATCATAAATTCAACTTCATTAGCTACCTGAGGATTAATATTGGAGAGAAACCATATGAATTTGATGAATGTAGGAAAGCTTTTATCTATGTCACATGACAAGAGATACTGAGGAATTCTTGTTGGAAAAAGTATCTGTGCATGATAAGAATGTTGGAAAGCCTTCAGCATGATCAGATTCATAGCAGAGAGAAACCTCATGAATGCAATGAATGTGGGAAAACCTTTAGCCTGAAGCAAAACCTCATAGAGCATAAGAAAATGCATACTGGAGAAAAATCACATGAATGTACTGAATGTGGTAAAGTATTCTCTCGAGTCTCATCCCTTACTCTACATTTGAGAAGTCATACAGGAAAGAAACCGTATAAATGTAATAAATGTGGAAAAGCATTCAGCCAGAAAAGAAACTTCCTTTCTCACCAGAAACATCATACTGGAGAGAAACTTTATGAATGTGGGAAAGCTTCTATTCAGATACCAGGCCTCATTAAACATCAGAGAAATAATACTGGAAACAAACCCTATGCATGTAAGGAATGTGGAAAAGCCTTCAATGGTAAATCCTATCTCACTGAGCATGAGAAAATTCATACAGGAGAGAAACCATTTGAATGTAATCAATGTGGAAGGGCCTTCAGCCAGAAACAATACCTCATTAAACATCAGAATATCCACAGTGGAAAGAAACCCTTTAAATGTAATGAATGTGGAAAAGCCTTTAGCCAGAAGGAAAACCTCATTATCCATCAAAGAATACATACTGGAGAGAAACCTTATGAATGCAAAGGGTGTGGGAAAGCTTTCATTCAGAAGTCAAGCCTCATTAGACACCAGAGAAGTCATACAGGAGAGAAACCCTATATATGTAAAGAATGTGGAAAAGCCTTTAGTGGCAAATCAAATCTCACTGAGCATGAGAAAATTCATATTGGAGAGAAACCTTATAAATGTAATGAATGTGGAACAATCTTTAGGCAGAAGCAGTACCTCATTAAACATCACAATATTCATACAGGAGAGAAACCCTATGAATGTAATAAATGTGGAAAAGCCTTCTCTCGAATCACATCACTCATTGTACATGTGAGAATTCATACGGGTGATAAACCTTATGAATGTAAAATATGTGGAAAAGCCTTCTGTCAAAGTTCATCTCTTACTGTTCATATGAGAAGCCATACAGGTGAGAAGCCCTATGGTTGTAATGAATGTGGGAAAGCCTTCTCTCAGTTCTCAACTCTTGCTCTACATATGAGAATCCATACTGGAGAAAAACCTTATCAGTGTAGTGAATGTGGGAAAGCTTTTAGCCAGAAGTCACATCATATTAGACACCAGAGAATTCATACTCACTAAACCTCTATGAATGCCTTGAATTTAGGAAAATTTTCATCAGGACTTACACTTTAATGGTATACTGAAAATTCATTTTACAATAAAGGGATGTGAATGTGGAAAATACTTCAACAACTCAAAACTTAAATACTAACAATTTTAATAAGTATCATAGTATCATGAAAACCTATACTCCCAAACTCCCACAACAAACATTGTTAATAATATACTTTAGGAGCAATCTCATTGAAGTAAGGATCCAGTTGTGAACACTATACAACATGGTTCTGGAAGGCCTCCCTGAAGCATTAAGAGGTATAAAGATTCGACATTAAGAGACAAAACTGTCATTTAAAAATGTTTTTGTTACATATGTAATCAGAATTATTCTCGATTCATTTGTAGAAATCAGAGATTGGGACAGAATATTGTATTCAGAAACATTGCATGCATTTATAGGGAATGTGGAAGATAGAGGTGGTATCACAGGTTGGTAGGGAAATGAAATCATGGATGATTCAAAAAATGGTCTCAGGGTAAGTGACTCTTCATGTGGAAAAATATTAGATCTCTGCTATAGTAATACATTAAAATATTTATTATGAAATCCAAAAGTATTGAAGACTAGAATGCAAAAAGCAAAACTTAGTAATATAAGAATTTTATAGGAGAATGTTTTTAAAACCTTTGGAGTAGGAGGGAATTTCTAAAGTAGATTCCAGGATACTCTCTCTTGAGTATACATGCATATCCCCAGGAAACCAATGCACGTATCTAGGGAGTCATGTATCTTTATGTTCATTGAAGCATGAATTACATTACCAAAAAATTGGAAACGTCTGTTGCTTGTGAAATGGATAAACAAAATGTGATATAGACACACAGTAAAATATTCTCTAGTAGTTCCGTATGACAGCTGATAATATATATATAAATATAGACAGAGAAAAACCTAAAAAGTCATGTAGAGTAAAAACAATGCAGGAATACATATCGTAACTGTGAATCTGAATTAAGTCAACACTAGCAAACACTAGTATTAAGCACTGATTATGGATAAACATTTTTATGTAAAACTGAAGAATAGATTGGAAAGATACACACTTAATTCCCAAAGGTGGTTGCTTCTAGAAAGAATGATAGTGGAAAAGAAATGGGACCAAGCATGGTAGTTAGATACTTCAGTTTTGTATCTAAACACTTATCATTAAAAATTAAGATTCCAGGTAAATACAACAAAATTTTAGTTACCTCTGGGTTGTGGTAATATATGTGTTTTACTGTTTGTGCTATTTCTGAAAGTTAAAAAAGATATAGGAGTAAGAAAGCTGTACATGGAGTACATGTAATAATAGACTCACAATCCCAGATATATACTAATATTTCATAGGAAATATTTCTAAAATCTTTACTATAAGTCATTTTTTAAAATTAGGATGGTAGCTTAATTTAAATTTACTCTTGCATGTGACATCACTAATCTGTGTGATCTCTACTTAGAAGTTCTAGCATGAATGTGCAATAGGTTGGTTGGATTACATACATTTCAGGATCATACCATTTAATAATACATGCACAGACTTGATATTAAGAAGTGGTTTCTACTGAAACATTTATCAGAAACTTTAAAAGTCCACATAACCAGTTTTGGCCTTAAGGATTTGGATTTTAAAATGAGGAAACCAGTTACACTTAAATTTTTAAATATACCACTGAGTAAAATCAACTCTTGCATTTTACCTTCAATTTTAACCTCAGACATTTTTTTTTCTATTCTGCTAGATATACTCAACCAATCCCCCCTATTTGTTTCTTTGGGGAAAATGGTGCTAAAAAAGGAGATCTGAGACCTAAACAACTTCTTTTATTTGAAGCAAATCTTTTTGAGGATTTTTGTTTACTTGGTCCCTTTCTAGAACAACTTAATATATAAAAACTTGTTATTGCTCTTTTTGAGTAGTGATAAAAATGTGTATCCAGCATTCAAACCTTAAATTCAAAATAATTAAATGCTAATAGAACCATACAACTACACTGCTTGTTAGTGGTTTTGAAGGTTGATCTTGAGATAAGATTATAAATGCCTAAATAAATTCTGGGGTAGCATACCCAAATAACATGCATATCTACATGAATCTAAATTATCCTCTATTTTCTTCCATTCCTCATTAAGGATTCCCCTCATACTTCTTAAGTGTTTTGCTTGCCTTTGAGTTTGTGCAGCTTTGAAGTCACCAGAGCAACGAAGAACTCTGAGTTCAGACCCAACTCGGATTACCTTTTGGTGCCTGCAGTTGGCTCGTGCCAAGCGGCAAGAATGATTAGGACAGTCACATAGAGTAAGATGAGTAATATCTGTGATACTGTATACTTCAAATTTACTGACATCCCCCTATTGATTTGACTTTTTGTTAGTTATTTGCCACCACAAACAACACTACAGTAAATATTCTTAAAATCGGACCTTAAATTTCAGATGTTTTTATTTCTGGGGGCAGGTTATAGGCAAGAGATTGTTAGATCAAAGGACATATGCTATTTTTTAAATTTTTATAGATGCTATCATTTTCAAAAACACAACTCTTTCCTCTAACCCTGCAACAGATGGTAACATACTACTTAAATTCATGTTTATCTGATGAGTGTAACCACTTGCTCCTAGGTTTGCTTCTTTGTAAATTTTCATATTATTAGCTCTTTATTAGACATTAGGAATTTGTCTAATTTTTGTTATAAAAATGATTTTTCCATAAAAATACCCTAAATTTCCTCATAACCAGATATGTATTATCTAAGCTTAAAGATTGGTTAAGAAGATATTTTAATCTCTCGGTTATCTATTTCTTAGGTTTTCTTGCAAGTTGTTTTTATTGTTTGCTTTTTTCAATATGTAAATATTTAGTCCATTTAGAACTTAATTTTTAATGTCATATGAAATGGGGCTTCCTTGTTATTTTCTTCCAGATGGGGTACCAGTTACACAAGCACAATTTGTTAAAATAACCCACTATTTAGCAGCGAGTCACACACCAGCAGCAATCACAGATTTGAACCAGTAATCAAAAAAACAGAATAGGCTTTAACCCAGTTTATTATTAGCCTTGCCCTGACCCCAAAACAGAAAACAAACAAACAAAAAAACCTCCACAAAATTGCCTTCACAATACTGCAACTGTCTAAGCAAGCACCGCTTCCAGGGCCTCTGCCTTGCTCAGGGGAGAAAAGGTCAGAATGGGTGTGGTTCACCTAAGTACTGGGAAACATTAACATTCTCACCCAGGACACCTTATGATAACCCACTACTGCATCTGCCTGGTGTGACCCCATGCAGCACACCCAGTTGTAAGGCTGATACCCACTTAAGCACAGGGAAGCTGTTGCCTTGGTTTCCCAAGACACGATGCCTTAGTCACATAGGCTATCGATGTCTACACGCCAATTCACAGTTGTCCCCCCACCAACCAGGTACAGGATACAAATGAGGAATCTACAGTAGCTATTTTCATCAAGGAAACTGGTAGAAAGTCTAATTTAAGGTCATCTTTCCAGACATGGGTCAGTGGGAGCGGCCTATTCTTAACAGTACCAATACCATCCTTTTCTACTCAGCTGAAACTCAGCTAGGTAATCCTTTAACCACATGATTTTTTCCTCATTCAACTGAAACTGCCTTTTACTTTCATTTATACTAAGACCTATTTCTGTATTCCCTTGTTTCACTAAACTATTTTTCTACTTCTATACTAATACCATATTAATTGATAAATTGATTTAACATTAGCTGTATTGTATTTTGATACTACATAATAGACCAAGTCCTCCTTGCCATTTTTCATCATTTTGTTGGCTTTTCTAACTTAACTTTCTTCCTATATAAATGAAGACTGTGTTCTCAAAATACAAAACCTTTTGCTATTCT
Source organism: Spilogale gracilis (assembly GCA_004023965.1). Classification (NCBI taxonomy): domain Eukaryota; kingdom Metazoa; phylum Chordata; class Mammalia; order Carnivora; family Mephitidae; genus Spilogale; species Spilogale gracilis. Next base: position 42,011 of record PITA01012956.1, read on the forward strand.
AGTTGGAACTGCATTAAATTTATATACTTATTTGGGGACAAATGACATTTTGATTTAAGTCTTTCTGACCCAAATTGTAGTGTGCCTTTGCATTTGTTCAAACTGTAATCATGTCTTTCAGCATGAGGGTCCTGAACAAAGTAATTTGAATGCCATCCCTGCTTAAATTATATTTTTAAAAGTTTGTTAGTTTGGTTGAGTGAGAAAGTCCCTATTATGGACTAAACGTTTGTAGCCCCCTCAGAATTCATACTTTGAAACCTTGATCCCTAGTGTGATGGTATGTAGAGTTGGGGCTATAAGGAAGTAACTAGGTTTAAATTAGGTCATGAGGGTGGGACACTCATGATAGGAACAGTATCCATATATAGAAGTGGAAGGTAAAGATTCTAAGAGGAGACTTCTTTCCATGTGTATACACTGAGGAAGGGTCATGTGAGTGCAGCACAAGGAGAAAGCAGCTGTCTACACCAGGAATTAAACCTTCACCAGAATTTGCCAGCACTTTGATCTTGGGATTTTGCAGCCTCTGGAACTGTAAGAAATAAATGTCTGTTGTTTAAACCACCGCATCTATGGTATTTTGTTATAATGCCTGAACTAAGACAATCCCTTTCCTGCTTAATTGTCCTGTGTTCCTATTATGTGGTAAGATAAAGGCACTTTTCATTAGGAGAGTAAAATCCCAACTCCATTATTAATAAGGTCTGTAATTTTTAGCAATTTATAAAACTTCCTCTACCTTATTCATTTAAAAATTTTAAAAAATGTTGAAATAAGAAAAGTGAAAAATACAGTTCCTGGGGTGACACCTTGAAAATATTGAACTAGTAATCATCAAACTACCATTCCCCTACAGAAATGGAAAAAAAAAAAACAAAAAAACAATTTTGTAGTACCTCTGGAAAACAGTCAGTGGTTTATACAAACAAGCAAATGCTCAAACAAGTCAAAAAAAAACCATCTTCAAATGTTAGTATCTTTTGTGTCATTTTTATTCTTGCCCCAGACCTCCCCGGCGTGGTATCAGTAATGATCTTGAGCAGCTGGCAACCCAGCTTCCCCCCTCAAATTGGAGGAAGCAAAGAGGACCATGTTTGCAAACTAGTGCATACATCCATTCTAACCTGTCTTGAGGCTACATGAAGGGTGCAAGCACCATCTGTTTACGGTACTCAATGCAGGTGGGAAAAGGAGCAGTACCTGTGAGGTGGACTGCAAATCCAAAGTCTGAATATAAGACTGGGCAAGTGGAAATGTACAATCACAGAGTAGGGTGAGGGTCAGTGGATGGAAAAATTCTAAGAGAAAACACCAGGGGTAAGGGTTTTCTGGCTAAACCAACGAAACAGGACTCCTGCTGAAAGCAGGCCAGCATGATCACATAATCACATAGCACCTGGGAGTTAGTGGAGGATGGCAAACTTGATCATATATCAAGGGTGATCACGTATTAAGGGTAGAGGGTTCTAGTTAACTGAAGAATCTTCCTAAATCTTGATTTTATAAATACATGCAGAGATAGGTCTAAAGGAGTCTAAAATTTGGTCAAAGAATCTTGGTCACTGAATTGTTGGCACTTGGGCAAAAGAAGATCTTGGGGTTAGTTTTACTAATACGCTATTAATGACCCATTTCAGAGACTTTTGGAGAGAAACTATACATGTCCATTAGCAGTTCAAAAGGATGTCCTGGAGGTGCCTGGGTGGCTCAGTCATTTAAGCATCTGCCTTCAGCTCAGATCATGATCCTGGGAAGTCTGCTTCTCCCTCTCCCTCTCCCCCTCCCCGCCCCTTGAGCTCTGTCTCCCTCCTTCTCTCTCTCAGATAAATAACCTTTAAAAACAAAACAAAAAAACAAAAGGATGTGATGTCCTAGGTAACAAGAGTTAGTATGGAGGCAGTGGTCTCAAGAAGACAAAGGTAAGACTACACTAATAAACGTGATTTCAGAGGGTTATAATCAGCCAGATTCACGAGTTAACAGAAGAAAAAGAATGCATCTTCCCCACTCATCTATTCTTCAAGAGGAGAGGTTTTTTCCCCCTAATTACTCCTGGCTTCTTGTCCTACTTTTTATTTCTCTTCTGGAGAGGTAAAGCTGAATAGTTGATTAGAGAATTTATTGCCTCTCTGGTCCAAATTAACCTTCTGTTGCCTGATGGGTGAAAACGGATCTTTACTTTTTAAATGTTTTTTTGGTTTTTTTTTTTGGTTTTTTTTTTAATCAGCTGGCATAATGGTAAGCTTTGTCATGAGAGGGTACTGGAGAGATACTGCAGAAGGAGGGAGTTCACCTTTGTTCTGGTGTGGCTTCCTCTCCAGGTTTCTGAAAGTAGGCTCTCTTCTCTGAAGTTTTACCCTACAGTTAACTCCATCACAAATTGGAGCACAGCTTTCTCTAGCATTTGGCCACCACGTTTTCTCCATTCTTGATCAAGTCAGAGGCATCACATATTTTCAGACAACATGTATCTATACCCCAGCTAGGTCTATACTCCCTGTACCCTCTTCATAGGCCAACCTCATGCAAGCCAGTACCCAGCTTCTGATCCACAGAACTACCTGGAACAGTTCTGGCCTAAGCCCTTTATGGATGTGTGCTAAGTTCCTGCAGAGAAAGGTCTCTACAGCTCCAGGTTCCAGTAGTGTCCACAGTGGTGCTCCAAAGACCCTCAATATGCCTATCTCTTAGGCTCTGCTCACCTAATGGCCTAATGAGTATGAACCATATCTGGCCTGAGCAAACCAGCAAACTTCTCTACCAGATGTGAATCCTTTCCCTCCCAAGTTTGTCCTTCCTTGGGTACTCTGCCTCAACCCTGAAGTCCCTTTGCAGCCCCTTTCCATTGTAGTAGTTACATTATTATTGCTGTTTAATAATTCTTTATATTAAACTTCTCCTGTTTTAATGATATGTGGTTTCTTGTCTTCACATTGGATCCAGATTAATACAGAGTTTGGAAGAAGAAAAAGGCATAAGATGTCCTGGCTCTACTTTCCTCTTCAACTTAGAATCTGCCTGTCTGCATATAGAATGCATTCCCCAATGTTCTAGGTCAAGACGTGAACTTGGAGACTGAGAGCCTGTTCTTGCCACTGTCGTGATTCACTGGGTCAGGATGTTTATTTCTGGAGTCCAAGCAAACCACCTAGGACTCCCACGGTGACCAATTTGCCTTTATAATAAAAGTAATATCTGGACTCCATAATTTTTTTTAAGATTTTACTTATTTATTTGACAGAGAGAAATACAGCCAGAGAGGGAACAAGGGGAATGAGAAAGGGAGAAGCAGGCTTCCTGCGGAGGAGGGAGCCCGATGTGAGACTCGACCCTGGGTCTCCAGGATCATGACCTGAGCCAAAGGCAGTCACCCAACCGAGCCACCCAGGTGCCCCTGGACTCCGTAATTTTTTAAAGGATTTTATTTATTTCATAGACACAGCAAGGGAGGGCATAAGCAGGGGGAGTGGGAGAGGGAGAAGCAGGTTTCCTACCAAGTGGGAAGCCTGATGTGGGACTCAGTCCCAGGACCCTGGGATCACGACTGAGCCAAAGGCAAACGCTTAATGACTGAACCACCCAGGCGCCCCTGGACTCCATACATCTTAACTATTTGTCCTAAGTCTCAGTTAATAACAACTCATGGGTAGACAGTGGGATGAGGCATATTTGGTCTCTTCAGAAACACGATATATAAATATTTCAGGCTACCCTATACTTTTATGCTCTTGACTTTTAGTAATTTCAATAACTTTTGACAGGAGAAAAATCTAGACTTGCTAACATGATCTATGAGAATCACTTTCCAGGGGTGCCTGGGTGGCTCAGTCAGTTAAGTGTCCAGCTCTTGTTTCGGCTTTGGTCATGATCTCCTCACTCTCAACAGGGAGTCTGCTTAAAGATTCTCTCCATCTGCCCCTCTCCCCACTTGTGTGCACACACGTGCATGCTCTCAAATAAATACATCTTAAAAAAAAAAAAAAAGATTACTTTCCAGACCAGGGGCAATGGCTACTTGGAGCTAAAATGGTTCAAACCACGGGGGAGTGGTTTTTATTGGGTATCAGGATGGGAAGAGTTGGAATTGTTATGAGAGAAGACGGAGAATGATAAGTGAACACTTCCCATTATACTCAAGCCACCATTCCAGTTGTCACATTCTGCTCACTCAGCTCCCATGGAAGGTAGATTCAGATTAAGAAGCTAATGATGGTTCTGGTTCAAGATGGTAAATAGGAGAGTCCTGGACATACCATCTCCTATAGACACACCAAATCTACAACTACATATGGAATAATTCCCTCAAAAAAAAATCCAGAAATGAGATGAGTGACCTTGTTTATAGGTATACATCAAGCAATAATACTCCCAGAGTGATACACAATCTTCCTAAATATCCTACCCAGGCACAGTGGCAAACCATCAGAAGAGAACTCAAATCCTAGCTTCTCCCTAATGAGTGAAGGGTTTGGGCCACATGTATGGCACGACACTATTAAGACTTATACCTAGGGCGCCTGGGTGGCTCGTGGGTTAAAGCCTCTGCCTTCAGCTCAGGTCATGATCTCAGGGTCCTGGGATCGAGGTCCATGTCGGGCTCTCTGCTCGGCAGGGAGCCTATTTCCTCTACTTTCTCTGCCTGCCTCTCTACCTACTTGTGATCTCTCTCTGTCAAATAAATAAATAAAATCTTAAAAAAAAAAAAAAAGACATACCTGAGGGGCACTTGGGTGACTCAGTCAGTTAAGTGGTTGGCTCTTGATTTAAGCTCAGTGCATGGTCTCAGGGTCCTGGGATTGAGTCTCAAGTTGGGCTTTGCGCTCAGCAGGGAGTCTGCTTAAGGATTCTCTCTAACTATTCTTCTGCACCTCCCTTCCCACTCACTCTCTGGCTCTCAAATAAATAAAACTTTTTTTTTAAAAAAAGACTTATACCTGGGGCACCTGGGTGGCTCAGAGGGTTAAGCCTCTGCCTTCGGGCGGGAGTCATGATCCCGGGATCCTAGGCTCAAGCCCCGCATCGGGCTCTCCTCTCAGCGGGAAGCCTGCTTCCCCCTATTTCTGTCTGCCTCTCTGCCTGTTTGTGATCTCTCTCTCTCTGTCAAATAAATAAATAAAATCTTTAAAAAAAAAGACTTATACCTGAGAGACAGTCCCTCAAAATATGATGATAGAAAGGGCACTAATTAGTAACTGGAAAACATAAAAGTATAAATCTCACTGGTAAAGGTAAATATAGAAGTAAATTCAGAATAATCTAATGTTGTAATGGCGGTGAATTAATCACTTACAAACCTATTATGAAGATTAAAAGAATTAGTATAAATAATAACAATAACTTAATAGATACAGGATGAAAAGATGAAAATTATGATATCAAAAATATAGAACATGGTGACAGAGTAAAAACGTAGAGTTTAGAAGGCAAATCCAGGGGCGCCTGGGTGGTTCAGTTGGTAAGTGACTGCCTTCGGCTCAGGTCATGATCCCGGAGACCCGGCATCGAGTCCCACATCGGGCTCCCTGCTCGGCAGGAAACCTGCTTCTCCCTCTCTCACTCCCCCTGCTTGTGTTCCCCCTCTGGCTGTGTTTCTCTCTGTCAAATAAATAAAATCTTTAAAAAAAAATGAAAGAAAGAAAGAAAGAAAGAAAGAAAGAAAGAAAGAAAGAAAGCAGGCAAATCCAATCATAATTTGTTATCAGTCTAAAACACACTATTATAACTCCAAGATGGCTTATGTGAGCTTTAGGGTAACCACAAAACAAAAACCTACAGTAGAGACACAAAAGGTAAAGTAATCCATGCAAGATATTATAGAAAATCACCAAATCACAAAGGATGAGAGCAAGAGAAAAAGAAAGGAAAAACAAAATTACAAAACAACAAGAAAACAATTAACAAATGGCAATATTAAGTCCAAATCTATTGGCAATCACTTTTTTTTCAACAATCACTTTAAATATAAAAGGACAAAATTCTCCAATCAGAAGTATGAATGAATAAAAAAACCAGACCCAAATATATGCTGCCTCTGAGAGACACAGACTGAAAGATATTCCATGCAAATGGAAACCAAAAGAAAGAGGGAAGCTGGAGTGTCTGGGTGGCTCAGTCATTAAGCTTCTGCCTTCAGCTCAGGTCATGATCACAGGGTCCTGGGATCGAGCCCCACATCGGACTCCCTGCTCAGTGGGGAGCCTAGTTCTCCCTCTCCCATTCCTCCTGCTTGTGTTGCCTCTCTTGCTGTATCTCTCTCTGTCAAATAAATAAATAAATAAAATCTGAACCAAAAAAAAGGGAAGCTAGCCTATGTCAGACAAGATAGACTTTAAGAGGAAGACTATAGTAAGAGACAATGAAATTTAATGTATAATGGTAAAAGGGTCAATCCAACAAGAGGATAAAACATTTGTATTATGCATCCAACATGGGAACAGCTAAATAAATAAAGTAAATACTAACAGACCTAAAGGAAGAAATAGATAGCAATGCAACAACAACGGGAGACCAATAACCCACTTTCCACAATGGCTGGATCCTTCAGACAGAAAATCAGCAAGGAAACAATGGAACTGAACCATACTTTAGACAAAATGAAACTAAAACACATATATAGAACAATTCATCCAACAATGGCAGAATACATGTTCTTCTCAAGTACACACAGAACATCTCCGGGATAGATCATATGAGAGGCAACAAAACAAGTGTTAGCAAATTTAAGATTACTGAAATCATACCAAGTATCTTTTCTGACCACATGGTATGAAACAAGATCACAAGAAGAATGCTGGGAAATCTACAAAGATGTAGAAACAAAAAACACACTTCTGAACAATCAATGGGTCAAAGAACAAATCAAAAGAGAAATATTTTAAATCTCAAAACAAATGAAGATGGAAATACAACAACCAAAACTGATGGAATGCTACAAAAGCAGTTCTGAGAGGGAAGTTTATAATGATAATAAACACATTGGGAAATTAGAAAAATCTTAAATAAACAACCAAAGGCCACACAGCGTGGAAACAGAAAAAAGAACATATTAAACCCAAAGTTAGCAGAAAAAAGGAAATAATAAAGATCAGAATGGAAATAAATGAAATACAAACCAGAAAAATAACAATAGAAAGAAAAATTAAACTAAGAACTGGTTTTTGCTGGGGCACCTGGGTGGCTCAGTTGGTTAAGCAACTGCCCTTGGCTCAGGTCATGATCCCACAGACCCGGGATCGATTCACACATCGGGCTCCCTGCTCGGCAGGAAGCCTGCTTCTCCCTCTCTCACTCCCCCTGCCTGTGTTCCCTCTCTGGCTCTGTTTCTCTCTGTCAAATAAATAAAATCTTAAAAAAAAAAAAAAAAAAAAGAACTGGTTTTTGTAAACATATAATCAACAGACTTTTTGCTAGACTAAAAGGAGACAGGACTCAAATTAATTAAAACAATAATGACAGAGGAAATGCTACAACTGATACTACAGAAATACATATGATCATAAGATCTCATGTTCATGATTGGAAAAATTAATATTGTTAAAATGTCCACACTATCTAGAGCCATGTACAGATCCAATCCTTATCAAAAATCTAGTGACATCTTCCACAGAGATAGAAGAAATAATCCTAAATTTTGTATGGAACCACAAAAGACCTTGAATAGCCACAGCAATCATGAGAAAACACAAAGCCAGAAGCATCACACATTCTGATTTCAAACTACAGTACAAAACTATAAAATAGTATGGCACTGGCTTAAAGAGAGAAACACCAAATTGTGGAAACAGCCCAAGTGTCCACTTATAGATGAATGGATGAAGAAGATATGGTGTGTGTATATATATATTATTCAGCTATGAAAAATAATTAAATCTTGTCATTTGCAGGGGTGCTTGGGTGACTCAGTCATTAAGCATCTGCTTTCAGCGCAAGTCATGATCCCAGAGTCCCAGGATTGAGCCCTGCATTCAGCTGCCTGCTTGGTGGGAAGCCCGCTTCTCCCTCTCTCACACCCCCTGCTTGTGTTCCCTCTCTCGCTGTGTTTCATCAACTAAATAAAATCTTAAAAAAAAAAAAAATCTTGCCATTTGCAACAACATGGATTGGAGCCAGACAGCATAATGCTAAGTAAAATAAATCAGTCAGAGAAAAAACAAATACCATATGGTTTCAGTTATATGTGGAATTTAAGAAGCAAAAAAAATGAGCAAAGGAAAAAAGAGGCGGAGGGCAAAACAAGAAAATGACTTAACTTGAGAACAAACTGATGGTTACTAGAGAAGAGGTGGGGGGGGGATGGTGGAAATAGATGGTAGGGATTAAGGAGAGCACGGCTGGTGCATGGAATTGTTGAATCACTATACTGTACACCTAAAACTAATATAACACTATATGCCAACTATACTGGAATTAAAATTAAAATGGAAAAAAGGAGAAAGAAGGAAAAAAAGAGAAACAGACTGACAAATTAGAGTGCATAATTACATACCTGCATATACAGTGAACTAACAATATTCTAAAGGAGAACCAAGAATACCAAATGGATAGTCTCTTCAACAAATGGTGTTGGGAAAACTGGATAACCACAGGCCGGAAAACGAACTGGGACTCCTGTCATACATCACTCACAAAAACTGACTAGACATCATACTGTGAGACTCCTAGAAGACAATACAGAGAAGAAACACCTCAATATTTGTCTTAGTGATGAGTTTTTAAGATATGACACCAAGAGCAAAGGCAACAGGCAAAAAAATCAGTGAGTGGGACCACAGAGAACCACAGAGAAAGAAACAATCAACAAAATGAAAAGCAACCTACAGAATGGGAGAAAATATTTGCAAAGCATATATCGATAAGGGTTTAAGATCCAAAATATATAAGGAAACAATATTACTCAATAGCAAAAACAAAAACAAAAACAAAAAAACCCACAAAAACAAAAAACAAAAAAACTCCCAAATGATCTAATTACAAAATGGGCAGAGGAACTATATAGACATTTTTCAAAAGAGAGCATCCAAATGGCTAACAGGTACATGAAAAGATGCTCAACGTCACCACTTATCAGTGAAATGCAAAACCACAATGACATATCACTTCACATCTGTTAGAATGGCTATCATCAAGAAGACAGGAGGTAACAGGAGTTGGTGAGGACATGAAAAAAGGGAACACTTGTATACTACTTAATAGGAATGTAAATTTGTTCAGCTATTATGGAGAGGAATATGAAGGTTCCTCAAAAAATTAAAAATAGAACTATCATATGACCCAAAACCTACTTTGGGGTATACATCCAAAGGTAATGAAAATAGTATACTGGTGAGATATTGCTCTCCCGTGTTTATTATGTCATTATTCATAATAGTTAAGGTATGGAAACAACCCAAGCATCATCAACAATGAATGGACAAAGAAGATGTGAATATACATACATATATATGTGTATATATATATGTATATATACACACACATACAAATATTCAGCCACGAGAAAAAAGGAAATCCTGCCATTTGCAACAACAGCATGGATAGATCTTGAAGATTTTATACTAAATGAGATAAATCTGACAGGGAAAGACAAATATCATAATGGTATCACTTCCATATGAAATCTAAAAAAGAAAAAAACATACACACAAAAACAAACAAAAGCAAAAACAAAAAAAATGAATTCATAAGAACAAAGAGTAAAATGGTGGTTACCAAGGGCTAGGGACTGGAGGAACAGGAGATATATCGTTTAAGAATACAAATTTGCAACCAGTAGATTAATAAGTCTTGGAGATGTAGTGCACAGTATAGTGATTATAAATAACAAAATTGTATTATAAACATTGAACTTGTTAAGAGATGAAATCTTAATTATTCCTACCACAAAAAATAAATGGTAATTATGTAATGTGGTACAGGTGCTAATAGTGCTACAGTGGCGACTATACCACAATATATGAACGGACCAAAACAACATGTTATGTATACTATCATATAATGATATAACAACCATACTTCAATTAATTAAAAAAAAAAACTGAAATCAGGGCACCTGGGTGGCTCAGTCGGTTAAGCATCTACCTTTGGTTTGGGTCATGATTCTGGGGTCCTGGGATCAAGCTCCACATCAGGGTCCCTGCTCAATGGGGAGTGTGCTTATCCCTCTCCCTCTGCTCCTCCCCCTGCTCCTTCTCTTGTGCACTCACCCACTCTCTAAAAATAAAATCTTCAAAAAAGAGAGCGAGAAAAAAAAAACTGAATTCATATTTTAAAACATTCCAAGAAAGAAAACTAGCCTAGATGGTTTTGTGGTTGTAATCCACCAAATACTTAAAGGATATATAATGTCAAATCTTCACAATCTCTACCAAAAAGCAGAAGGGAAAATGTCCCAACTCATTTTATGAGGCTATCATTACCCTGATACCAAAACTAGACAAAGGCAGTACCAAAAAAAAAAGTACAGAGCAATATTCCTTATTAACATAGACATAAATTTGCTTAACAAAAAGTTAGCAATCAAAGCCAGCAATATAGAATGCATCACAAACAAACTGGTTTTTTATCTGAGGAATGCAACACTGGTTTAATATATGGAAACTAATTAATGTAATATACCATAGTAACAAACCAAAAACAAAAACAGATGATCATATCAACTAATGCAGAAAAAATATTTGACAAAATTTCATGTCTATTCATGATGCAAACTCTCAGCCATCTAGGAACAGAAAGTACCTTTCTTTTTTTTTTTCTTTTAAAGATTTTATTTATTTGACAGAGAGAAACACAGCCAGAGAGGGAACACAAGCAGGGGGAGTAAGAGAGGGAGAAGCAGGCTTCCCGCTGAGCAGGGAGCCCAATGTGGGGCTCGATCCCGGGTCTCCGGGATCATGACCTGAGCCGAAGGCAGTCGCTTACCAACTGAGCTACCCAGGCGCCAGAAAGTACTACCAGAAAGTACCTTTCTTAAACTAACAGAGGACCTATAACTCATTGTAAAAGACTGAATTGCCTCCTGTCCCAGATCAGGAATAACACAATGATGTCCACTCTCATCAATGTCCTACTGGAAGCCCTAGCCAGTGAAATTTAAAAAAATAAATAAATAAAAACTTAAAAGAAGAAGAAGGAGCAGGAGGAGGAGGAGGAAAGATATCAAATGGAAATAAAGAACTGAAACTGTCTCTACAGACATGATTACCTAACTAGAACATTCCAAGCAATCTACCAAAAAACTAAAATAAATGATTTCATTAAGACCAAGTACAAAAAAAAAAAAAGAAAAAAAAAAGACTGAGTACGAAGTCAATCTATAAACATCAGTCTTATTTCTGTATCTCCAGAAAGAACAAAAGAAAACTAAAACTGGTAATTCTCCCAAGCAAAACACTGAAATATATATTTTAAAAACCAAAAATTAAAAAAAAAAATAAAAACCAAGTGTGGGGGGATAAAAAAGGGGGGTGGGCAGCACCTAGGTGGCTCAGTTAATTGAACATCTGGCTTCAGCTTAGGTCATGATCTCAAGGTCCTGAAACTGAGCTCTGCAACGGGTTCCAGGCTCAGTGAGGAGTCTGCTTGCGATTCTCTCTCTCACTCTCCCTCTCCCACCTCCTGCTCTACCTAGCCACCCACTCCCCACACCCATCCCACAAAGACACAGCTACAACCCTCTCATACCCTTCCATACCCCTTCAGTCTGCCTCACAGAAACTTGGGGCTGACATTTCTCTAAATTCTTTGTTGCCTTCACCACTGGTCACTTGAATAGTAGGAGAAAAGATTAGAAAATAAGAGGATTGGGGCACCTGGCTGACCCAGTCAGTAGAGCATGGGACTCTTGATTTCAGGGTTGTGAGTTCAAGCCCCAGGTTGGGTGCAGAGATTACTAAAAATAATAAATAAACCTTAAAAAGAAAAAAGAAAAGAGGATAAATCCAAATGCTTACTAATTATCTAAATATAGTTCTCTGCAATTCTGTATATGTATGAAATTTTTATAATAATAAATAAAAAGACAATCAAGAATGATAAAAAAAACTATACATTGTGAATCTCCATATTAAAAAACACACAGTGTGCTTCCAAACAGATTTTAAAAAGACCCACACTAATGCATATCATTGTTAAATTTTTTAATTCTAGGGATAAGGAGATCATCCTAAATAGAAAGAGAAAAAAACAAACAAACCTGTTCTATACAAAAGGGCAAGTATCCAAAGATCATAGATTTCTCAGCACAGACACCATCTTTAAGCTATATAGTACAATGCAGGGGTGCCTGGGTGGATTAGTTGTTAAGCTTCTGCCTTCGGCTCAGGTCATGATCCCGGAGTCCGGGATCGAGCCCCACATCAGGCTGCCTGCTCAGTAGGAAGCCTGCTTCTCCCTCTCTCACTCCCCCTGCTTGTGTTCCCTCTTTAGCTATGTTTCTCTGTATCAAATAAATAAAATCTTTAAGCTATATAGTACAATGCATTCAAAATTCTGAAGGAAAAAAATGTTAACCTAGAAGTGTATATCTAGACAAATAAATCAAGTGAGAAGACAATATAAAGACATTTTTATACATGCAGGGGCCCAAATACTTTATCCAGGATATTAGTAGATGATGTATTCCACAAAAATGAAGTACAGTTGACCCCTGAACAAGGCAGAGGTTAGGGGTACTAACCCCATGCAGTTGAAAATCCTCTGTAACTTCTGACTCCCCCAAAATTTAACTAGTAATGGCCTACTGTTGACCAGAAGCCTTACTGATAACATAAACAGTTGACTAACACCTAGTTTGTATGTTAGATGTATTATATACAATATTCTTACAATAAGGTAAGCTAAAAAAATAATATCATAAGGAAAAATGCATTTACAGTACCATGCTGTATTTATTTTTTTTAATGCAACATAAGTAGACTCAGGCAGTTCAAATCAGTGTTGTTCAAGGGTCAACTGTAGTAGCTCAAGAGAAAGGAAGAAATGACATCATGGACAGAAGGAACCCCACACAGGAAAGAAATGTAGCAAAATACCTAAGAGGATGATAAGATAATATCCCAGGAGGACAGCTAACTAACAGGTATAGATAAAAACAAAAATTTGAGAAATGTCTTCAGGAAAAAAAAACAAAAACAAGAACAAAACCCTGAAATACTAGTTTTCCTGTTGCATTTGACTACATAGCTCCTCTCAAGATTACTGAGGGGATGTATAGTGAAGAATTAACTTTACCTAAAACCTTTGCCTGGGCTCCTAGAAGATAAGCTCTAAGCCTTTAGAATTTACCAAGTAATTTGTTCATGGTAGGCCCTGGACCACACCTGATACTTTATGATAACAAGGTGGCTTAATGGTGGACCCCTCAATAGTTTATGCTAAGGAGATGACTCAGGGTGGGGACTGGCCACACTGAAAAGACCAACTGTGTGATTAGACCCTTGGGGCTTTGAGCCATACAAACCCCTGACCTTTAGGGAGTGGAGGGGGCTGGAAACCAACTTTGTTCACATGGCCAATGACTCAATCAATGGAGCCTATGTAATGTAGTCTTGATAAAAACTCTAGGCATAGACGCTTGGATGGGCTTCCTGGGTTGGCAATACTCCATGCACATATTGCCACTCCTTGACATCTGAGAGTAATACACCCAAGGAGAACACAGGTTTGACATTGGGGACTAAGTCCCAGATTCTGTTGTGTGTCTTTTCTTTTGGCTGGTTCTGATTTGTATTCTTTTGCTACAATCAAATTGTCATAATAAGTACAGTATTTTCCTGAGTTCTGAGACTTGCTACAGCGAGTTATTAAAACTGAGTGTATCTGTGAGACCTCCAGATTTGTAGCCAGGGGTCTGGAAGTGAGGTTGGCCATGGGGAGTCCTGAGCTTGCAGTTGATGTTAGAAGTCTACAGGACTGTGCCCTTAACCTGAAGTTCAGCCCCCACTTCAGGGCCTTCGTACTAGCTGTCCCTTCTGCCTAGAATGGTCTTCTCCCAAATTTCCATGTTTCTCTCCCTTCTCCCCCTTCATATCTTTGCCAGATTTGACCTTCACAGTGAGATTATTCCCTGACAATTCTATTTCAAGTTGCATCTCTTCTCTCATTATTGCTTCTTCTGTTTTGTCTCCTGTACCATTTATTACCATCGGATACACAGTTTAGGTATTTGATTACTATCTCTTTCAACCCTCTACTATCTGGCAATACTACATAGAAATCTTGAGGTTAGGGATTTCTGTTTGTTTCCTGATGTATCTTGAGTGTCTACTGTATAATTAGCACTCAGTATATATTTGCTGAATAAATGGACCTTATAGCAGAAAGAAAAAAGGCAGTTTCATTTATCTTCTTGTAGGAAAATAAAGTGGGCTAACATTTTTGAATAGCAATTAACTTTTATCTGTTGAAATCATAAATACATTTAACTTCTGGCTCAGGACTTTCAGTTTGGGAATTTATCATAAACTAGCACATACATGTAAACCTATCTATACAAATGTGTAGTAAAAAGCAAGTTTGGAATGCTCAAACCTTACACATTTCAAAGAAAGGACTGGCCCTTGACCAGCTTCTGGAAGACAGCCTCTGAGCCTTTGGAATATCCTCCCTAATAAAGGTGTCTTTGAATCTCTGAAACCTAAAGCCACACCAGAGAGTTCATGTTGACAAAGTGATTTATGGTGAATACCTGCTTTTGTATGCCTGGGGTATTGAGCTATGTTGTATCGGTTTGGCCTCTGGGGGACTAGAGACTGAATAGCTAACTAAGGTCATTTGATCTGAGTGCTCATCCCTTTGTGACCGACCCTTGGATGCCAAGGCTCAAGTCAGCTATCCTAGTTGGCAACACTTTGCATGTGCTGTCACGTACCATTGCTGGGAGAATTAAGTGCTCTCTGTGCAGCTCCATTGGGAAAGGACAACTGGAAGCTTATGCCTATTCTCTCCTGGGCCCTACCCTATGCTCATTTTTTCTTTGCTTGTTTTAATCTATATCTTTTTACAATAATAAACCATAACCATGAATACAACAGTTTTTCTGGGTCTTGGAACTCCTTCACCGAATCATCAAACCCTAGGGTGATCTTGGAAACCCTCAAAACAATGAGGATAACTATTATAAATATGTTAGCATAAGCCTGGAAATAATCTAACATGCTGGGAAAACTGGACATCCAAATGCAAAAGAATAAAGTTGGGCCCTACTTTACACACCATATTAAGGAATTAACCTAAAAGGGATAAAGGACCTACACAAAAGAGCTAAAACTATAAAACTCTTGAAAGAAAATATAAGGGCAGAAAATATAAGAAATATCTTCATGATATTAAATTTGGCAGTGATTTCCTGAACATGACACCGACAGCGCAGGCAACAAAGGGCACTGGGATGACTCAGTAGGTTGGGCATTCAACTCTTGATTTCAACTCAGGTCATAATCTCAGAGTCATGATCTCAGAGTTATGAGATTGAGCCTAGCATCAAGCCCTGTGTCCCACTCCACAGTGGGTGTAGAGCCTGCTTGAGATTCTCTCTCCCTCTGTCCCTCGCTTCTCATTCACTCACTCTCTATCTAAAAAATAAAACAATAAAAATAAAAGCACAGGCAACAAAACAGTTAAACTGGACTTCTTCAAAATTAAACTTCTGTGTGACAAAGGACAACTATCAACAGAATGAAAAGGTAATCTACAGAATGGAAGAAAATATTTGCAAGTCATGTACCTGATCAAAATATATAAATTCAATAACAATAAAACAATTCAATAACAATAAAACAACAACTCAACTAAAAAAATATAGCAAGGAATTGAATACCCACTTCTCAAAAAAATACAGAGAGAGATGGCCAATAAGTACACAAAAAGATGCTCAACATCATTAATCATTAAAAAAATGCAAACCAAAATTACAATGAGACACTCTTCATACCCATTAGGATGGTTGCTATCAAAAGAAAAACAACTCAGAATACAACACGTGTTGGTGAGAATAGAGAAATTGGAATGTAAAATGGCAGTCACTGAGAACAGTATGAGAATTTCTCCTCAAAAAATTAAAAACTTGGGTGCCCGGGTGGCTCAGTGGGTTAAAGCCTCTGCTTTCAGCTCAGGTCATGATCTCAGGGTCCTGGGATGAGGCCCGCATCACATGAGGGGGGGGGGCAGTCTCTGCTCAGCAGGGAGCCTGCTTCCTCCTCTCTGCCTGCCTCTAGGCCTACTTGTGATCTCTCTGTCAAATAAATAAACAAAATCTTTTAAAAAAATTAAAAACTTGGGGCACCTGGGTGGCTCAGTTGGTTAAGCGACTGCCTTCGGCTCAGGTCATGATCCTGGAGACCCGGGATCGAGCCCCACATTGGACTTCCTGCTTCATCGGGAAGCCCGCTTTTCCCTCTCTCAGTCCCTCTGCTTGTATTCCCTATCTAGCTGTGTTTCTCTCTGTCAAATAAATAAATAAATAAATATTTTTAAAAAATTAAAAACTTAATTACCATATGATCCAGTATTTCTACCTCTAGGTGTACACACAAAAAATTGAAAGCTGGGTTCAAAAACATATCTATACAGCCATGTTCACAGCAGCATTATCCACAACAGCCAGAAGATGGAAACAACTCAAATGTCCTTCAACAGATAGGAAGGACAAACAAAATGCGGTATAAATATACAATGAAATATTATTCAGCCTTCAAAATGAATTAAATTCTGATATAGACTATAAGGATGACCCATTAAAATATTATATGCCAAGTTAAATAATCTAGACACACAAAAATATTGTGTGGTTTCATTTACATGAGCAGCACCTAAAACAGTCAAATTCAAAGAGACAGAAAGTAGCATAATGGTTACAGGATGAAGGAAGGCTGGACAGCTAACTACTATTTAATGGGTTCAGAGTTTTAAGTGCAGGGTGATGAAAAGTTTCTGGAGATGGATAGTGGTGACGGCTGCACAACAATGTGCATGTCCTAATGACACTGAACTGTACAAATAAAAAGGATTACAGTGGTAAACTTTATCTTTTCTTTTTTAAAGATTTTATTTATTTGAGAGTGAGACAATGTGAGAGAGCATGAGAGAAGAGAGGGTCAGAGGGAGAAGCAGACTCCACACTGAGTAGGGAGCCCAATGTGAGACTTGATGCCAGGACTCCAGGATCATGAACTGAGCCAAAGGCAGTCACTTAATCAACTGAGCCACCCACTCTCCTAATGGTAAATGTTATCTTATGTATAATTTACCATAATAAATAAAAAAAATGATCAGCCTAGAATGGAAACAAATTTGCTGCTCATGAGTCAGTAAATGTTGAAGCCATGATACAGATAATGGGTGCCAAAAAAAAAAAAGTACAGATTAAGAGAAGATGATCAAGGACAGAATCTAACTTTAAAAAGACAAGTGGGGGGGCGCCTGGGTGGCTCAGTTGGTTAAGCGACTGCCTTCGGCTCAGGTCATGATCCCGGAGACCCGGGATCAAGCCCCACATCCGGCTCCCTGCTTGGCGGGAAGCCTGCTTCTCCCTCTCACTCCCTCTGCTTGTGTTCCCGCTCTCGCTGTGTTTCTCTCTGCCAAATAAATAAATAAAATAATTTTTTAAAAAAATAAATAAAAATAAATAAAAAGACAAGTGGGGGGCAGCTGGGTGGCTCAGTCATTAAGCCTCTGCCTTCCGCTAAGCCTCTGCCTTCCGCTCAGGACATGATGGGGATGGAGCCCCAAATCAGGCTCCCTGTTCAGCAGGAAGCCTGC
>PITA01012957.1:0-60225 GCA_004023965.1 Spilogale gracilis
ATCACAAGTAGGCAGAGAGGCAGGCAGAGAGAGAGGAGGAAGCAGGCTCTCCACTGAGCAGAGAGCCCGATGTGGGCCTCGATCCCAGGACCCTGAGATCACAACCTGAGCTGAAGGCAGAGGCTTTAACCCACTGAGCCACCCACACACCCTTCTTTCTGCTATCATATATTTTCTTTGTATATCTGGGTTTTCAATTCATGCATGAAGATATAAAAGAAGTTTTTTTACATGCCTAGAACTTCATATTTCCATGAAGGCTCTCCTTATCCCTTTCTTTCATATGGTAGGCAGAATTCTAGGATTGTTCCCAAGGTTGCTACCTGTGTCATACACTCTTGATAACATTCTGTTCTTTTGAGCGTGAGCAGCACTGTGAATGTGATGGGATATCACTCTAATAACTAGGTCACTAATTTGTTAATTTTGTGTTAGTCAAAAGGAAGAGTATCCGGGTGGGGCTGACCTAATCAGGTAGCTCTTAGAAGATACTGGGTCTTCTTGAAGTAAGATGCATGAAGTGTGACAGGGTGAATGGAGTGGCCTTTAGGAAGGGCAGTCCTTGACCAATACCCAACAAGACAATGGGACCTTAGGCTTCAGGCACAAAGAAATCAATTCTGCAACAACTTGAGGGCTCTTAGAAGTAAATTCTTCCCTAGTTGATACTCTAAATGAAGGCATAGTCACTTGGCACATTGATCTCAACTTTGTGAGGCATTGAGCAGAGGATCCACTTTTAATGTTTAATATGCCAGATGCCTAGCCCATAGAAACTAAGAAATGATGTGTGTGCTGTTTTAAGGTGCTTAGTTTGAGGCAATTTGTTACAGAATATTAGAAAGTTTTGCATTCTCTGTCTTTTAATTACTCATGGTCATCTCATGCTGACAAAAGTGCATTTTTTTCTATTAGAAAATAAAGCATCTGCATGCACTCTGTGAGTAATCTACTTCTGCTTTCATTTCTCAGGTAAGCAGGGACTGTTTTATCTTTCTATTATTCTTGGTAGGCTATTAGCCACCTTTAGCCTATCTAAAGAGCTGATTAATATTCTTTAGGAAAAGTCCTCTTTGGCTGCTTTCTGGTGGAATGAATCCCATCTGTTTCAATAATCCAATATACATTTGAGTTTGGAGATACATATAATTATACATCCAAGGTTTTGAGGTTTGTGATAATATTTCTATAGTTGACAATTGTCCTATAGAGGCTTATCCAGAAATGCTTATCTTTGAATCACCATTACCAGTAGTAGCTGCTAGGTTTTGGAGAACCTACAGTGTGTCAGAGGCAATATTTATTTTTCATAGGAACCCAATGAGGTGGTTAGTATACAAGTACCTCATTCCACCATATTCAGCTAAAAAGAAGTTAAGTGCCCATTGGATCTCAGATGTGGCTGATTGCGCCACCTTGTGTCTATTCAATTCTCTAAATAAGCAGCACAAAATAAGGGTAAAAAAATGAGGGTTATATAATTTACCACCTAAAAGTGGGAAAAGTCCTTTAATGTTTATCTAAAGAAGAAGAATCTAATGTTAAGGTATCTAAAGAAGATTTCTTTTCACTACTTTATTTTTTTAAAGATACAGACTACAAATAATAATTAAAATAAATATTTAGAGTTTGACATTAAATGCTTTTGAAATTGAACATTGACATCATTAAGTGTGAAGACTGAAAAGTGTTGTGCATACACATTGGTCTCAGGCTTTCAAAACATATTTGATAAGAAAATCAGACAGAAAACAAAAGCGCTGGATTCTTAAAAGTACTACTCATATAAATTTTCCTCTTTAATATACTCATCCTGTCATTCAACTAATATCTAGTTAATACCCACTTTATTCCATGTACTCTTTTAGGTGTTTGGTATGTATTAAAAATCATTATTTTTTTTTTAAGATTTTATTTATTTATTTGACAGGAAGATCACAAGTAGGCAGAGAGGCAGGAAGAGAGAGAGGAGGAAGCAGGCTCCCTGCTGAGCAGAGAGCCTGATGCGGGCCTCGATCCCAGGATGCTAGGATCATGGCCTGAGCCAAAGGCAGAGGCTTTAACCCACTGAGCCACCCAGGCGCCCTAAAAATCATTATTGAATGCAAACTGTTAGGGCCTGTTTAACCTCAAGGCCAAAAGAACAGGCTCTGAAACTCCCTGGCAACTTTGGCCTCTGCATATCTAAGACCCCCTGGTGATTGATGCCTTTACAGGGTCTGTGTTTACCAAATGAGGGCAGATAAGTCAAGGAACCATCTATGCATCTTGCTTCCTTGCCCCATTTCCTGAATTGTGTGGGCAATCCAGGAACTGGGGAGGGGGCTAAAATTTTATCTCACCCAACCAGGAAAATTACTGTTAATTCATGCTTGCTGTTTGAAACATATATAAACCTCTAGACCCTTGCATTTGGGGTCCTTGCTGAAACCCGCTGCGCCGGGAAGATGCTTGGACGCTAGCTAGCTAGAAATAAACCTCGCTGTGTGATTTGCATTATCCTGAGTGTCCTCGGTTTCTCTTTGGGGAGACGGTCGACATCGGACTTTAACATTTGGGGGCTCGTCTGGGATAGGAACCCCCCCTCAAGGAGAACTGATGACCAGGATACCAAGGTTTAACTAAAAGGACCGCGGAAGGAGGATTGGCCACCTCTGTCTGGAGAACTTAGAAGTTCTCACCAGGAGGGACTGGATGTCCCTATCTGGAGGTACCTACCTGTGGGGGTTTGAGTCCCCTACCTGTGGGGGTTTGAGTCCCCTACCTGTGGGGGGTTTGAGTCCCTTAGCTTAGGCAGTTAAAGGGGGGCCTGATCACCCCTCATTAATCAGGGGCACCAAGCGGGGTGTCCAACCTGTCTGAATGTGAAGAGTGCCTGAGTGTGTGAGTGTGTCTGTACGGCTCCACTGCTTCAGCTATGGCTTCACCGCTTCAGGAGTCTGAATGGGCTACACCCTGAGTCTCACGGGGCGTCATATGGCATAACGGTCATTTACCCCCACGGGGGTAACCTGGTCCGTGGTTTATACGGACTGACCTTAGCTAAGATGCCCCAAAATTTCCATGAGGGATGCGAGCAGGACAGCATCTGAGAGTACCCCACCCTTTTGTCTGCGACACCGTTCACCATGGGAGGGAAGCCCAGTGACTGTGCCCTTCTGGCTGGAGAGGCAGCAGCACTCTGAGCTGTCAGGTGCTGCACCATGGCCGCGGGGCCCACCAACTGGTGGGACGCTGCACCTGCGGGCCTGGAGGCCAATGGGAGCGAAATGCCCTACTGGGCTGTCGGAGCCCGTGCCAGCGGTTCCTGGGGCCCTGGCGGCTCCGCCCAGCATGAGCAGGAGGCTGGGGCTGGCAACCCAATGCAGAAAACTAAATTCTGGTGTAACAGTTTATGATCAGTTACTCCTTAGTCTTCACTGAAGATTAAGGTTTCTAAAAGGTGGAAAATTCTACTGACTGTAACTAAGGATGGAAATAAGGGAAACAACTCTGTATGTGGTAAAGTAGGAGATTAGTAAAAAAAGAGGATAAAAAAAGAAGAAGAAGGGAACGTATTTTTGTTGAAGGTAAAAGAAGGTAGTTTTGTCCTAAATGAGATGGTTGTTTGGAAAAAATGGTGTGGGACAAAATCCAAATGCAAAGGAAAGTTGTAAAAAAAAAAAAAAAAAAAAGGTTTGTGAAGGGAAAACTTTGGGATGGAATTTTAAATGTGGTTGGTATGGACCAAGATTGAAATGAATGGGTTTTAAAGAATAAGATTGAAACTCTGCCTTCTCTTTGTTCAAAGGGCAAGGTTTTCTCCCATTGTTGGTCTGCTCTTGTTAAGAAAAGGTAAACAGTTGCTTTCTCTCTGCCTGCCAGGAGAAACCAGTTTCTGTGATTTACATTTAATCCTACTTAGGCTTGTGCTCTAAAACTCCAGTGTTTTACCATACTTCCCGAGATTTAAATCATAAATGAAGTCTTCTTAATTTATTAGGCCTTTTTTATGGTTTACTAAGTAGCTTGGGAAGTACTGTTAAACAAATGAGACGTTTAGGGTTACATTTAAATGAGTGCTATAACTATTCTGGAGGTAATGTATCCTACCTAAAGTTTTATGTACCAGTACAAGATCATCATTAAATGTTCTGACTATTGAAATGTTGTGTGTCAGAATAACTAAGCTTCCTTATCAATCCTATTGTGGTAACTCTCAAATTGGAACATTAGCAATGTCTGTTTCTGAGTTTTTACAATTGTGATTATCTTGCAAAATGAGTTTCATCTGCAAGGAGATTCATGTAAAGGTAGGGAGAGTTTCCATTTCTACCGCCAGGCTCTGTTGGGACTTCGGGCCACTCTAAGAAGGCCCATAAGTTTATCTAAGATTAGATAAACATGATGATTCAAAGTAAGGATGAGTCCCCAGGGGCTTTTGTGGAAAGATTTATTAAAGCTTATAAAATGTACAGCCTGATTGACCCTGAGGCACCCAAAAACCAGAGAGCAATTAACCTACCCTTTCCTAGCCAGTCAGCCTCAGACATAAGGCAAACTTGGCTAAATTAGTAAGCATAGCAGAAGAGGTAGTCAACAACAGGGAGAAATAGTTAAGGTTTTGGCAGTACATGAAGTGGAAAGAGGCAAATAGGAGATGGTCAATGGAAAGAAAAAGCTTAAACATGGGAAAAACAAAAGCTAAGACTTAGATTCAAATCAGTTGTGCTTACTGCAAGGAAAAAGGACACTGGACCAGGGAATGCCTAAGAAGAAAACAGCAATGCGTGCCACCAGAGACTGAAGGAACAGGGCCATGGTTTGGAACCTCACCCCAAACCTTGGGTTAAAGTTAAGATAAAGGAAAAATCAATTGACTTTTTAATGGAATCCGGAGCCCAATTTTCATTGTTGCTAAGGCCTATGGAGAAATTATCTGGAGAGGAAACCTGGGTACAAAGGGCAAATGGCATTAAAAAAAAGGCTTTGAGGCAACCCGTTGAGCAGATGCTTGGGGCAGCAGGGGATAAACACCTCTAAGATTCAGTCTCAAAACCAGAAGAGCAAGGGGAGGGAGGCCTTCTCCAAGCCCTGCAGGTCAAATTTCCTGAAATCTGGGGAGCGAAAAAGCCTTCTGGCCTGGCCGAGGGACGGCCTCCAGTACTGGTACAGTAAACAACAACCGATATGGCTGTTCAGTCTGACAGTACTCCCTGCCCTGGGGAGCAAAACAAGGGATCAGAGGATATCCGTCCAACTGTGCCTAACCCCTCTACCCTACTCTCTCTCCTGGGCCCCAAGAGAACTGTGTCTACCATCCTAGATGTCCAGGATGTGTTTTCTGCATACCTCTGGCAAGGGAGTCTCAGCCCCTCTTTACTTTTGAGCGGTCTGACCCACAGGAAGGATTCCAGGGCCAGCTCATCTGGACAGTTGCTGCTACGGCCATCATGGTTGAGGACAAAGGCCCGAGTAACCAGGTGTCAGACCCTTCTCTTCAAGGAATCGAAAGTGACTTTCAGGCCCCCGGCGGTGCTACAGAAAGGAGCAGCTATGTAGCGGATGGGAAAAGGTATGCAGAGGCTGCATGGTCTCTCCTGAGCAGGAGCTCTAAAAGGCAGCCCTGCCCTCCCCAGAACCTCGGCGTAAAAAGCAGAGTTGATTGTTCTCACCAGGGCACTGCAGATGGCCAAGGGTAAGGCCACCAACATCTACTCAGATAGCAGGTATGCCTTTGCTACCCTCCATGTACTTAGGACTCTTTGACTCTTTATAAGAAAGGGGACTGGACTAAAACCAGGACAGGAAAAGTAGTTCTTCCTCGAGGACTGGGGGAAAAAGCTAGTAAGCCAAATCCATCAGAGCACTCATTTAGGGACGTGAAAGCTTGAGGAACTTGTGTGTAAACAGTTCCAGTTCTCCAAGCTAGGGCGTATGGCTCAGGATGTGGTAAATAGATGTGCTCAATTTACCTGCAGTCAGGTAAAGACTGCAGGAAGAACCAGATGGGAAGGAAAAGAGAGGGGTAGGAACAAGAAGTTTATTAAAAAGATTTTACAAAATTGAAACAGGGAAAATGTGGACACAAGTACATGTTAGTTTTTGTGGATACTTTTTCAGGCTGGGTAGAGTCCTTCTCCACCAAACACAAAATGGCAGGGATGACAGCCAAAAGACTGCTAGAGGAAATAATTCCTAGGTTTGGGTTGCCTCTGGTGATCAGTCAGATAATGGCCCCGCATTTGTGAGTTTAGTATCACAAGCATTGGCCAAGGCCATGGGCACAAATCGGAGGTTACACTGTGCCTACCTGCCTCAGAGTTCTGGACAAGTAAAAAATAATAAACTGGACTCTAAGAGACCTTGACAAAGTTAATTCTGATTGAGACTGGCAGTGGATGGGTGAATCTCGTTCCCTTCGCCCTCCATCAGACAGGGAGCACACCCTATGTAAATTCAGTCTGGGTGCATCACCACCAGGTGGAAAACTTGGAACCTCGCTGAAGGGGACATTTACTGTCATCCTGACCACCCCCATGGCAGTAAGGGAAGGCATCAGGACCTGGATGCACACATGCCACGATTAAGAAGCTGAGGATGAAAGCACCCCCCAGAGATGGATGCCAGTGCTGATGGACCCTGCTGACCATGGACAGAAGCTAAAACTCAAAAGACAGTAACTTTGTTGTCACTTTTATTGTTGCCTAATATGGGAGCTTCTGAGTCACCTTCTATGTTTAAAAGTGACTATGAGCATTTTTCTGTCTGTGAAATTGGTTCTGATTGTGAACTTTCTTCTACCTTTTCCTGGGTAACTGAAATTGGTCATGGCAGATTTTAACGGGTTTTTGGCTGTTACTAAGTTTGGAGTATAGATCTAGGAAAGGTGCCGACAATTAAAAAGGGCTTATGTGCTATTACAAACGTGACTCCTAGCTGGGGTAGTGAGGTCAAATGGGCAATCCCGGGGGCAATGGATGGTGGATATGCCCAAAAAGTGGGCTCACCCTGTGCCTTCACCTGAAATCTTTAATGCCCTTAAAGACTTCTATGTCTTAGTAACAGTGTTACCTCTCATCCTCTTATCACCCTGAAAAATACGTGTATTCATATTGGAACCCAGAAATAAGGGACTGAATAAAGAGGGAACCTATCTCTGCTTTAACTATTGGTACCCTAGTCAGCCTAGAAACAGCAGTGGCGGGGACAGGTATAGCTGCCCTAACCACCCAGTGTGCAGGGATGTCTTCCCTGCCATAGATGAGGACTTAGAATGAATAGAAACCTCCATCACCCACCTTCAAAATTCTCTAACTTCCCCCTCTGACGTGGTTCTTCAAAATCATGGGGGCCTGGACTTAACTGTTCCTACAGCAAGGGGGAATATGTGCTGCCCTGGGTGAAGAATGCTGCTTTTATGCAGACCATTCGGGAGTAATTAAAGAGTCTATGGCCAAAGAAAGGGAAAGACTAGCCAAAAGAAAAAGGGGAAAAGAGGCCCAGGAAAGTTGGTTTGAGGCATGGTTTAGTAAGTCCCCCTGGTTTGCTACCTTAATTTCTACTTTAATAGGTCCCCTACTCGTCTTTTTACTCATTCTAACTTTTGGGCCATGTATTTTAAACAAACTAATAGCCTTCGTAAAAGACAGGGTCAGTACAGTGCAGCTAATGGTCCTGAGACAACAATATAAAGGACTATCTGGCCCCAAGTATGTAGAAGCCTCTCACCTAAATGAGTAAGATTCCTCATTATGAACAGGTAAAGGGGGGAATGTTAGGGCCTGCTTAGCCTCGGCCAATGCATATCTAAGACCCCCTGGTGATTGATGCTTTTACAGGGTCTGTGTTTACCAAATGAGGGCAGATTAAGTCAAGGAACCATCTATGCATCTTGCTTCTTGCCCCATTTCCTGAATTGTGTGGGCAATCCAGGAACTGGGGAGGGGGCTAAAATTTTATCTCACCCAACCAGGAAAATTACTGTTAATTCATGCTTGCTGTTTGAAACATATATAAACCCATAGACCCTTGCATTTGGGGTCCTTGCTGAAACCCGCTGCGCTGGGCAGATGCTTGGACGCTAGCTAGCTAGAAATAAACCTCGCTGTGTGATTTGCATTATCCTGAGTGTCCTAGGTTTCTCTTTGGGGAGGCGGTCAACATCAGACTTTAACACAAACAATGCTCTAAGGCCCCAAAACTGTTTTTCTCTATCTCACACTTCATATTCTTGTTGTTCAAAATCTTATTATTGTTTTAGTTACATTTTTAAATGATGAGTTTATATTATTTTCAGTTAAGGTTTTGATTTTCTCAGATATATCCTTTTATAATTTATCTTCTCTTATTTAAATGTCATATTGTTTGTTTATTATTTATTTAAGGTTTTATTTATTTATTTGACAAAGAGAGACACAGTGAGAGAGTGAACACAAGCAGGGGGAGTGGGAGAGGGCAAATTAGACTTCTGGCTGAACAGAGAGCCTGACATAGGGCTCAATCCCAGGATGCTTGGCTCATGATCCGAGCTGAAGGCAGACATTTAACAACTGAGCCACACATGTGCCTCTAAATGTCACTATTTTTAAAAGGTGGTTTCCAACAAAATAGACACAGAACAAGCTTTTGTGATAATCAAAAACATTTTTTTAAATTTTTAATTTATATTATCCTCTTAGTTTGAAACTCCATGACAGCAAATACCTAGATGCTAATATCCTTGACATTACTATCTACTATTGCCCATGTACAGATTCTTCCAGTGTTTTTTAAGGGGAGGTTATCTTTTGTCCTAAATGAATATGCTGCTAACCAACTCATATTTAACATCTCTCGTTTTTATGTGCATTATTGAAAATTCTTTGAACCTAGGACAAGTATAATAGAGGCAATGTTGGCCATATTTAATGAGTTAATTCAAAAGTGTGTTTTTATTAAATTTATATTAATCAGTGATATATACAAAGTAAACATTAAACAATCATGTGCAAAATTTCTGTTCTTTCAATTTCAAAGACTATTTTATGACTAGTTTTACTACTTGTTAACTCATTTATTTAAAAATCATGGAAAAGTTAAACACCTGATCACTCAATATTTAATGCTCACATAGCATTACACAAATATCTTCATTTGTGTAAAATCTACAATAAAATCTTCTGACATCTATATGTCCTTAAAATTTACTTCACTAGAACATACTGTTTAAAAAATGCAAAAACAAATAATTTTTGAATACTTATCATGTCCCAGGCCCAGGTAGGTACTGTCACATATGAAATCAATCTAAGTTAACTTAACATTTACAATAGGCTTATAAGTTGGGTGTTTTTATCAGCATGATTTTATACTTTGTTGCTAGACTGGGCAATTTCTCATTTTCTGTGCCAGGTACCCAGAAATTCTAGAATTAGAGTGGTTGGTAGTGATAGATATGTAAAGTTTTGTTTTCTTTCCTCTTTATTTAAGAAGCTAATCAAAAAGTGAGTTACTTGCATGTTTTGTGTGAGATTAAGATGTCTTAGCATGGGGATATAAAGTTTGTACACATTACCATTTTTTAAAATTAACTTGAACATCTGTCTCAAATTCATCTTTTCACTACATTATTGCTACCCTAAGAGAGAGGAATTACTAAGCCTAGATTTACAAATGTTAGACTAAAACACATGGCAGTGTGCTGGAAATAGTACAATGAATGTATTTTTATTTTATATATAATTTTTAAATATTTTAATTTTTTTTGAGAAAAAGAGAGAGCACGAGAACAGGTAGGGGCAGAGGGAATTGGAGAGGGACACACACACTCCCCACTGAGCTCAGAGCCTGATGTGGGGCTCAATCCCAGGACCCTGAGATCATGACCTGAGCCAAAGCCAGATGTTTAACCACCTGAGTCACACAAGCACCCCTGTAATATATTTTTGAGTCATCCTTCTGCTAAGTAAGATGTTCATGTAGTTGCTATAGCTAAGGTTGCTGATCCTTACCCCTCATTATTTCATCTGCTCAATTTGATTTTTGGATATCTCTCCATTGACAAGGTGACAGTAATTAGTGCTGGATGAAATTCATCATGTTTAATATCAAGTCTAAAAATTCAAATCCCTTAAAAATTTGCAGTATACTGAGAAATTGGTGACATATTATTCTCACTCTGATGAGAAATTGATGATGGTCAAAATGATAGATACACATCATTTACTAGGTGAATTCTATTTGTTTTATATTTCTCCTTATCACTATTAGTCTTAGGTAACTTCTTAAATTCATATATTGACAGCTTTTAACAAAAAAAAATAAATAAAATTTTATCTTTATTTTCTATATTTACTTCATGGAGATTTTATTCTGTGTTGTGGCATTAAGTATCACTTACATGCTTGTACTCTGATTTTTATCTTCAGGCATGACAACTCTTCTGAATTCCAGACTTCTCTGTACAACTTCCTATTAGACATTTCTATTTTGTTGCCAATCTTTACAAAACAGTCACATGTTTAGTTAATTGACCTTAGAATTGGGTGAATTCAGGTCAGAAAATGAGTACTTGCCTAGCCTGGCAGCATATTAATCATACTTTACACTAAGTTCTTGTTCAGCTTTTGTGAGTGACTTTCTTTGTGATCATTACAAATAATCAGACTAATATATTCTGAGTGGGTCATAGAAGCTACCATCTCAGACTCAAATTATGCTCTTTTAGATTTATTTGATCATAACTTATTTGTGAGAAAATGGGGTAAAGTAATACAAAGTAAAAAAAAATAATGTTTTTCTTTATATTCTTTCCATACAAAAATTGCTATCTTAATTAGACTTCTTTTTTTTTTTTAAAGATTCCATTTATTTGACAGAGAGAAACACAGCCAGAGAGGGAACACAAGTAGGGGGAGTGAGAGGGAGAAGCAGGCCTCCCACCGAGCAGGGAGCCCAATGTGGGACTCGATCCCGGGTCTCCGGGATCATGACCTGAGCTGAAGGCAGTCGCTTAACCAACTGAGCCACCCAGGTGCCCTTAATTAGACTTCTAAAGTCTACCTGTTAAACCACTATCATCCCCAACTTTAGAAAATTAGTCACACAAAATATGGAGCTTTGCCTATGTATTTAAGACTAAAAATTATAAATGGTATAGGGCAATTGTTCAGAAGAGTGAAGATAATTTTGTTTTTGTTTGAATCATTGAGTAGATTATTAATTGGATTTGAAGGACACAACTTGAATTTTATCAGGAAAAGCAGCACAAAACAAAACAAAATATCAAAAGGTCGCTGATCCTTACCCCTCATTATTTCATCTGCTCAATTTGATTTTTGGATATCTCTCCATTGACAAGGTGACAGTAATTAGTGCTGGATGAAATTCATCATGTTTAATATCAGGTCTAAGGATGAGAGAAGTGCCGCATTTTAGATCATTCACAAAAAGTATGAAGAAAACAGCTACTTGAGCACATTCACAAGTCAAGAGGTTCAAATACCATTTTGTTCATTTTGCTGAAGAACTAGAAGCTAAACAGGCTTTAAAACACTGGCTAGGCAGCTAAATAAGCAGGCAACTGACTGGGTAATAGAATGTTCATATCAATTAGGCTCTCATATCTTTAATTGAATGAGCTTGTAATTGGCTTTTTTAGCCTATGGAGTGTTCCCAGTGCTCAGCAGCATCCTCAGTGTTACAGCCACTTCAATCTCCATAAGCAAGTTTCTGACTCTGGAGCTTTCCTGCAAAACACCTCAGGGACCACAGCCCATACCAGTTTCCTATCAAATTATTCTATTTTCACATTCTGGCACATAGGCATTTCAAAATGCATTTTCTTCCCATTCACACCAACCACAGTGTAAACCAGATGCTACAGAAGAAGAACTTATTTGTTGAGATTTCCTTGATATCATTTAGATCCTTCACAAGAAACACTCTCTTCCTAAGTTATATTCATCAAAATTCTCCACCTTCTGTAGGATGCACTTCCCATTATTTCTCAATCAAAATTCCCTTGATGGGCCCATTGATGATGATGACTCCTCAAGATCAAGCCTCATGTCCCTTCAGGTGGGCACTCTCCTGGTGGCCTGTGCTTCTTTTCACCCTCTACATTAGTAGGTCTGTGGAACTATATAAAGGACTTTCTGGGCTGTAGCTGGGTGCTGTAGCACCATACTTAATTATGCTGGCATAGCAGCTAAAGCATTAAGAATGCTGTGCTTCTGATAGCTGCTGGTTATAAACAGTGCTGATATTCAGGAAAAAAAAAATCACTTTGTCTTGCCAGACTATGTTTATTATTACAATTTAATAAATAAAGCCCTTAGAAATCCATATAACCTACCGATACTTCAAAAGCACATAATATAGGAGAGGGTTCAAGATAGTGGAGGAGTAGGAAGTCTTAATTTCATCTAGTCTCAGGAATTCAGCTAGTTAGCTACCAAGTCATTCTGAAAACCCATGAACTCAATCTCAATAGGGGATTGAAGAAAAGAACAGCTGCAAGTCTATGACCAGAAAAGTGACAACTTTCTGCAAGGTAAGAAGTGTGGAGATGATAAAGGGGAAGATAGACCTAGATGATAAAGGGGCATATAGACCACTGGGAAAGGGAACCTCCATCAGTCAGATACCAGCAAGTGATAGAGAAGAGGAGCAAAAAATCAGAACTTTTAGAAGTCTGCTCCCGTGACGGATGTCCCTCTAGCAGCTAAGCAATGTGTGTGTGTGTGTGTGTGTGTGTGTGTGTGTGTGTGTGTGTGTGTGTGTGTACCATCACTGGGACAGTGTGGTCTCAGGATCCCAGGAAGACTGGGGGTGCCTGAGTGTGGCTGAGCTCCCCTGTATCAGAGTAGGAAAACCAGCTGCAAAAGGCGAGCTCAGGAGTGGGCTCTCAGATCAGGGTTGCCACAAACCATGATCCGTGGCACAGTCAGGCCACTACTCTTCAAGGAGGAACCCCAAAAGCAGCAGAATCAGGGAGAGTCCCCCTTCATTCCCTGTGAAGAGTGGGGAGGGAGCATGCTACAGGAGTCTTCTGGGTTTAGAGATTCCAAACAGGGTCATTTTCCAGTAACAGCTCTATTACAAACCTGTCATCATCAAGATAGTATGGTACTGGCAAAAAAGAGATACATAGGTCAATGGAACAGAATAGAGAATCCAGAAATGGACCCTCAACTCTATGGCCAACTCATCTTTGACAAAGCAGGAAAGAATATTCAATGTAAAGAAGACAGTCTCTTCAACAAATGATTTGGAGAAAAATAGACAGCCACATACAGAAGAATTAAACGGGACCATTTTCTGACACCATACACAAAAATAGACTCAAAATGGATGTAAAACCTCAATGTGATACAGGTATCCATCAAAATCCTTGAAGAGAACAGAGGCAGTAGTCTCTTTGACCTTGGCCACAGCAACTTCTTCCTAGAAACATTGTCAAAGACAAGGGAAGCAAGGGCAAAAAGGAACTACTGGGACTTCATCAATAAAAAGCTTTTACACAGCAAAAGAAACAGTCAACAAAACCAAAAGACAACCAACAGAATGGGAGAAGATATTGGAAAATGAAATATCAGATAAAGGGCTAGTATCCTAGATCTATAAAGAACTTACCAAACTCAACACCCAAAGAACAAAAAATATAATCAAGAAATGGGTAGAAGATATGAACAGACATTTCTGCAAAGAAGACATCCAAATGGCCAACAGGCACATGAAAAAATGCTCAACATCATGCAGCTGGGAGATACAAATCAAAACTACAGTGAGATACCACCTCACACCATTCAGAATGGCTAAAATTAACTTGTCAGGAAATGACAGTTCAACATGAGGATGCAGAGAAAGTGGAACACTCCTACACTGTTGCAAGTTGCTGCAGCCACTCTGGAAACAGTATAGAGTTTCCTCAAGAAGTTGAAATTAGAGCTACCCTATGACCCAGAAATTGCACTACTGGGTATTTACCCTAAAGATACAAATGTAGTGATCCAAAGAGGCATGTGCCCCCAAATGTTTATAGCAGTAATGCCCACATTAACCGAACTATGGAAGAACCTAGATATTCATCAAGAGATGAATGGAAAAATAAGATGTGGGGTGTGTGGAGTATTACGCAGCCACCGTAAAAAAGAAGTCTTGCCATTTACAAGAATGTGAATGGAAGTAGAGGGTGTTTTGCTAAGTGAAAGTGAAGTAAGTCAATCAGAGAAAGACAGTTATTATATGATCTCACTGATATGTGTTATTTAAGAAACAAAACAGTATCATAAGGGAAGAGAGGAGAAAATGAAACAAGGTGAAACCAGAGAGGGAGAAAAGCCATAAGATAGTCTTAATCTCAGGAAACAAACAGGATTACTGGGGGAAGGGTTTGGAAGATGTGTGATAGACATTGGGAAGGGTGTGTGTTGTGATAAGCACTGTGTGTCGTCTAAGACTGATGAATCACAGACCTGTACCTATGAAATCAATAATATGTTATGTGTGAATAATAAAAAGTACATAGTATAAGATTATTTGTAACATTATAACGTTTAGTGACTATTTTATCAATTCAAAAATAGTATAAAATCCTTTTTTTATTTTCTATGAAAGTATGCATTGTTTCATTTACTATAAATAGGTTGTAAGTATATAGCAGCATCCCTTACACCCTCTGTTGGTTTAGGAAGAAGAAAAATTATAGTTATATATAAATTACATGCATGTATGATTTATTAATTATAGAGTGCTACTCAAAAGGCATTTGTTGTTTTGGTGTTATCACTGCATTGCCAAATATATTACATGAACAAAAATAAACTCTCTGGTATATTATCATCAAGTGTCAGTGGGAATGGAAAATTTTACTTCAAAGGCTGACCTGAGTCTTAGAGGCACACCTTCTAAGGGAAGGCATGTAAAACAGTTGGAGATGGTGAGGCTAATCCAGCCAGGAGAGCTTTCACAGGACTCAAAATAGGAAAGTCCAAATCATCCTGACCTTCTTTGGATGACACACTGACAAAATGATGGTAAGAGACACCATTCTTGCCTAATGAGTTATTTTTTGCCTTTTATCTGTCCCCTTTACATGGGCAAAAAGGCAATATTCCATTAGCGTTTAAGACAGTATTTTTTTTTTAATTCCTTAACTTTGTTTTTCAGTGGGGAAGCTAATTTCTCTTCTCACTTTACTAAATGGTCATGCTTTTGTGAATGATTTTGGCATTGATTTTATGTCTTGAATTCCCAAAGAACATTCTAGCACAGTTGTACATCTGCTTCTCAATTGACACACAAATTCTAACTCTGCTTAAGTCAGACCACAAGATGTAGAATTGGAAGTTTTTATTTAATAAAGAAATAAGCACTTCTTTACAATACATTATGCATTATTTAGAGAATATAAGTTGACGTATAGATAGAAAATGCTATAAATAACATATCCACATGGGAAATTTTCAAAATTAATCAGTACAGGATTGTAAAGTCATATGTATCCATTTTATGAGGGCCATAGACTATTTCCCATGAGACTGAGTTGGTGCCACCCATGATGTTGTGTGGTATAAACCAAGCCATCCAGGCTCTAGGCTCTGAATGGGGTTTGTCAGGGAAGTAAGAGTGGATGCCTTCCTTTTCGTCAGTCACTCTTATTGGAAGCAATTAAACTAATGTGTAAAACCAGAATGCTAATGCCTTTAACATTAACAATAAAAATTCTCCCTGATATATGAGGTGAAACATCTGATAAGCTTGATGAAAATAAGTTCTCTGTATAATCAAGCAATATGAGAAGATAACCATTATTAATTATTTCTCTGATGGAAATAAAAAATATAAAAATTAAATTTTCTTATGTCCTCAAAGTAATTTTCAATATAACAAAGACAACTCACAAATTTGCTTTGGCTTTCAAAAATTAATATTCACCTTTTCAAAATTACAAATTTGAAAATTCAGTTCTTTAAACTTTATGTTCAGTTTATAAAAGGCTAGATATAAATCTATGAATTTTTAACAATTGAATTAATTGGGGCCTTTGTGCTACTTACAGACTTAATTACCATTTTAACTATATTTATAAAACATAACTTTCTCTTTAAATACAGAAGTGTTATGACTGAGAAAAGGTACTTTGTATTTGTAGAAATATTATAAATTAATCATGCTCTTTATATTTAATAAAACAAGTTATTTTAAATGTCAAATATTAAGTTGTTAAGTGTTTAAATTGTATATAATTTTTGTAAGACTGCCGGGGACCAACCCCAGCAACAGTCAAAGCTTCCAGAAGGTGGGGACGGCGTCGGTGATATGAAATGAGAGAGCCCTGAAGATTCTTTTCCAATCACCTGCCAGGCATCTCTGCCTTGCTGGCTCTCAGTGTCTTTATTTATAGGCAACAAGTTAAAGGTTCTCATGAAGGAAAAATTTTTTACAGAGAGTGATTTTTGATTACACAGTATCTTTGTTAGAGAAACACAATGCTTTGATCAGTGAAACATGTTTTTGCAGGTGCACCTATCTACAATTCAGAGTTAACTCCTTAAACCAAACCAGGGACATATTATTCAGTAAGGTTTTTTACAGTTTCTTATATTTGGTGCTTAGACGATAAAGGGTAGACTAATGATATGGTGTTTTTTAAGCAGGTCTTACAAACAAGAAGGCAATTGAAAGGCTTAGATGAGTTGGGTACAAAGTTTTAGCTACATTATTAATACAATGACCAAAAGTTAGTCTGTCTGGCATCAAGGAGAAATATAACTTATTTTGCAAAGGTAAAAGCCCTTGCTCAAGCCTGTTTTTCATGACTGGGTGCAGAACTTTTTATTTATGGATCCTTTGTGTGCATGGTAATGTCCTTGTTAGTACAGTTTTATTTCTTATATTAAGCCCTTTGTTTAAACATTTAAGAGCCTTGACAATCTCCTCCATGGAGTGCAGGATATTTAAGATTAAGCTACTTTTAATGATTGTAAGTATAAACAAAAGCATTTTGCTATATACTAGACATGGTTTTTAAATGTCAAGCATTCCGTACAAAGAATGGCAAACAAGCAGGATGGAGAAACTACTGCCCCAAGCAAACTCCTCACACTTTGTGGGAGGGTTGGGGTTCCGTGCCTTGCAGAGGGAAATCACCTAATTGACCATGCAGGTGGCTCTCAGCATAAGACTCCGACTTAACATTATAAACCCTAGCCAAGTTTTGATGTATATATTCTAAATTTCATTTAAAATCTGATTTATTTTTCTAGTAGTTTAATTTCTGTTATAATTTTTAAATACATAAAACATCAAATTTTCACAGATTTCTAAATGCCAGTACCTTAATACTGTGACTTATTTTTTGACACTATAGTAATTAGTTTAAAATTCTTGAAAAAAAAATTGACAGCTAACTTCCTCCCCCACATCAGCAAATACAAATCTGGCTCTAACTTCTTGGTTAACCAAACTATGTATCAGAAATCTTGGTGAGTTAGGATCTGGACCTGTAGATATGAGGGCAAATCTTATCGGTGAGATTATCCTATTATCTTTTTTAATAGTCATCATCCACAAACTTCCACACTCAGAGCAGAGTTGAACTGGTACCTCACTGACCCTAGACATTTTGTCTATGCAGACACACAACTGCAATACACTGGCCATCTCCAAGTGCACAATTTACTACACTGCTACATCAATCATTCTGAAATTATCATTCTTTGTTTCTTAAGAGACATAAATGTATTTTCTTAAGACACTTTCTCAGGGAAACAAACTGAGGTTCACAGAACAGAGGTGGGTGGAGGATGGGATAACAGGGTGATGGCTACTAAGGAGGGCATGTGTGGTGATGGGCACTGAGTGTTATATGCAACTACTGTACCATTGAACACTATATCAAAAAACAAAGATATACCTATTATACAGTGAGTAACTGAACATAATAAAAAATAAATAAAAATTAAAAATAAATTAAAAAACAAGCCACAAAAAGATAGATAATAAATGATAAATAAATAAATAAACAATAAACAAAATCTTTAAAAAATAAAAAGATGCCAAGGAAAGGGAGATATGATCAATAGTGTTGGGTTTGATTGAGGTGTAAAATAATGAAATAATTGTTAATATTCCCAAAAAAGAAAAGACATTTAATTCTATTTCCTAATCTAAAGACATTTGAACCTGACATAATCCAAAATATAGAATTATATTATTGGACCACATGACATTTATGAATAGTGAAATAGTATGCTATTGAATTCTGTGTCTCCTTTGGATTTGTATAACCTTTTATGACCACTTCTAATATCCACTGATGAGAAGGAATGCCCAAGATCCCAAGTATTAAATCCTAATAAGAAATATTTGGATATTTGATACTCTTACATCTTTAAAGAAAGCAGTTACTAAAATGATAGCAAAGGAAACTGTACAAACATATAGTATTGTAGTAAATACTTGTGCACTGAAGAGATAGAATACAATATTTACAAGCTCAAATATTTCCTGTAAGAAATATTTATCATATTAAACATTTAATTGTTAAGATACATCACATAGAGTTGTTTTATCTTAGTGCATAGGAATATGTTACCAATTTTTTGTGATTTGATCCTTGGTTGGACTGGTCTTAAGCTTCAAGGACTCTTGTTAAGAACTTTGTATACCAGTGCCTCCTCTCTCTTGACCCCAAGTGGTTCCAACTTACATTTCTAAGTGAAAGCTGAAGGAGGGTGCTTTACAATCAGGAGTGAGCTATGTCACATACACATGTGGTCAACATATGTGGTCTCTGAAAACAGAAAGTCCAGAGAAATGTACAAACAATATATTAATTCTCTATAAATTATTTTATAAATTCAAGGCCGCTCCAGTGAAAACCACAGAAAAAATTAATTGACAATTTGCAACGATATTCTAATATTCATGTGAAAAAGCAAATGCAAAGTCAATCTTGTAAGGAAAAAACTGGAAAAGTTAGACTAGCTAATCTCAAGATATAATACTATAGTCACTGCCAGCAGGAAACATAATGAGTTAGAAAACCAAAGCAAGAGCAGAAGATACTCAGTAGTGCTGGTCAATGTTTAAGAATTCTCATCACAAAACAACTCTGAAGGAGCAGGATAGATCCTGCTTAAAATTTGGTTGCATGTCAAGAATGATGACATCCATATATACCAAGAGGGTATGAGAAGATTTATTATTTACATGATGAAGACTCTGGTGAGTAGCATGGTAAACTTCTTAAACAGGCAGCAAGTGCCTTGAAAAGACAAAGAAGGGACTGGTTTGGGGTCTTTATCATAATTAGGAGTGGGACCAGAATAAAGACTCTTGTTTTCATGGCTTGAAACCCTCACTTACTCTAAAGAATAGCGTACCTAGGCTTCCTTATCAACTTCCTCAAATATGGGGCATAAGGGGAAAAGGGCTAGATGAGGCCTCAAAGCTGCTAGCAGTCAAACATTAAAAAATTGAGTCATAGTCCTACAGCTTTAAAGAAAGCAGTTACTAACATGATAGCAAAGGAAACTGTACAAACATATAGTACTATAGTAAATACTTGTGCACTGAAGAGATAGAATACAATATTTACAAGCTCAAATTTAAGTTCTCAATTTAAAGATGATTTAATCCTAGGATCAATAGCTTTTACAAGTAAGTATATAAGTGTTTTCCATTGGTATTTGGTTAACTGCAAATTCCAAGTAGCATGTTACTATTGAAAGAATAACACAAATAATAAAACTTCTCAAAATAATTGCCTTACAACTATGAATCACTAACCTGTGCTAGATTTTTTCCATCTCTCTAGACTTCATTTCTTCATCTCCTAAACTCTCTCCTCTTCCTCTAAAATACCACTCAATATTGAATACCCTAGAATTTGATCATGAGCTTTATCCTTCTCTTTTAATTCCTTCTTTCTAGATCAAGGGTTGTTAAAATAGAGCTCTTGATCCAAATTCATCCCACCACCTGTTTTTGTGTGACCCATGAGTTGAGAATAGTTTTTACATTATAAATGGTTTCGGCGGGGGGGGGAGAGAATAATGCTGCATTATGCCCAAAAATAAAATGTCAGTGCCCACAAATGAAGCTTTATTGGAACACAGCTATACTCCATTTAGGCATTATGTATTGTGGCTCTAACACGATTGCTACAGTGCTGAGGGGCTGCACCAAAGAGGATATAAAGTGCTTCCATAACTCCACTCTGCTTCTTGCTCACTGCAAACAGATGTTTCCATTCATCTATATATGATGCTATGCCAGTTCAAAATGCAACCATGAATGCTTAGTTCATATGTAGAATTTAAAAAAAATAATATAATTCAAATTTTGTACCTCTTACATGTATGCATGTTTTATTCTTACCAGAAAGTAGAAACACTATATGACCTTAGCTCAACTGTTTTATTTGACTTTTTAGTGTATTTAGTCCTACCCACACTCTCTACCTTCAATTTACCAATAAGGGAGGAATCACAAAAGGGAAGGAATTACAGATGGCTGTATCTATCCCTTTCTTTCAGTGTCATTTTTCAGCATAAGTGATTGGTGAATACAGGCACATGATATGAGTAAGAAGGGTAAGGATAGGGTTCCCCAAAATGCCATGGTCTCAAAGTCAGTTCTCTTTTGAACAAGTGTAGCCTCATGGGCTGTCAGTGTTCCCACTTATTCAGTCATATATATAAAATACCTATCTTATACTTTGATTTCACTCATCTCCCACACATCATGAGTTCGCTATGCCCTTGAGACATCACAAACACCATATGAAAACATATTGAATGTACCTCAAGTTCAAAAAATATTTAAAAAATTCAAGGCTATAACAGCATTGCATTACACCAAGCGCTGGACACTTCTAAGTGTGGAGTCATGTGTAAATACATAGGATACATGCCCATGTAGACAACTTTACCATTGGGTTGTAAATAATGTCAACTTGCTTTCTACATGCCACGTGCTGTCAAAAGTTAAAATAAGAAAGTGACCTCAATTCTCTTGCCAGTTTGCACACTAGATATGTGTTTCAAATTCAAACTATAGTTCCAATATTCATATTTCAATACAAATGAAAAAGACATTTTTATTCAGGAATATTCACTGATTTTTTCTGTTGTTTTATATTCTTATTTCATTCATTTCTACTTTAATCATAATCTTTTGCTTCTTTCTGTTGCTTTGCTTAATTTTATCCTCTTTTCTTCCACTTTTGTAGGTGGGAATTTAGATGATTAATTTAAGACTTTCTTTTTTGTTTTTTAAAAGATTTATGGGGCACCTGGGTGGCTCAGTGGGTTAAAGTCTCTGCCTTCAGCTTGGGTCATGATCTCAGGGTCCTGGGATTGAGTCCCACATTGAGCTCTCTGCTTGAGAAAGGGAGAAAAAGAATCTCAAGCAGACTCCTTGCTAAGCACTAAGCATGGAGTCTTATGGCAGGCTTGATCTTACAACCCTGAGATCATGACCTGAGCTGAAAATCAAGGGTCAATCATTCAAACTGACCGGGCCACCCAGGTGCTCTGAGATTTTTCTTTTTTAATGTATATGTCATAGACATACATTTCCTTCTAGGCACTCTCTAGTTACATACCAATAATTTTGACACATTGTATTTTCATGTTTATTCATCTAAAAGTCTTTTTTGCTTTTCCTTCTGACTTTTGACTCACTGATTAAAGACTGCTATAAGATTCCACAAATTAGAATTTTCCAAATTCCTTCTTGTATTGTTTTCTAATTTAATTATATTTTAATCATAGAACATGCTTTGTGTGGTTTCAGTTATTTTCAATTTATTGTTGGATAATGTTAAATGTGCACTTATAAAGAACATTTTTCTGCTACTGTGGTTTGTGTGTTGTTTACATATTTGTAAGGTCTCATTGGTTTATTTATTTATTTTTTTACCTTGTTATCTTCTGACTAGCTGTTGTACCTACTGTTGAAGGTAGGTTTTAAAGTATCAGTACTATTGTTGAATGTTCTATTTTATTCTTAAAATTTGTTAGTAGTTTCCTTATGAATTTTTTGTCTGTTTCATGGGGAAATTTTATGTTTATAATTATTATATCTTCTTGATGTATTGACTTTTTAGCATTATAAAATATACATCTTTGCAGCTAGTAACAATGTAAATGCTTATTGTCTCTGGTGTTTCCTGATGTATCCACTCCAGATCTCTTGTGCATGGCATGTCTTAATTCACTCTTTTTCAAACTTTTAGTATTTTTTCATTTATTTTTAAAATATTGTTTATTTATTTATTTATTTATTTACTTATTTGAGACAGAGAGAGAGAGAGAGAGAGAAAGAGAGTGGGAGAGAGCATGAGAAGGGAGGTCAGAGGGAAAGGCTGACTCCCAGTGGAGCTGGGAGCCGGATGCAGGACTACATCTTGGGACTTTGCAATCATGACCTGTGCTAAAGGCAGTTGCCTATCTAACTGGGCCCAGGCACCCTAACTTTTAGTGTTTTTATATACGAGCTATGTTATATACTTGGATTATGCTTTTAATTCATTCTGTCAATATTTGCTTTTTTATCAGTGATTAAGTGTTTTGTGGCAACTGTAATTATTGTTAAGATTTACAAGTTCATAAAAAAGATTTACAAGTTCATGTTGCTATATGTATTCTATATACTTCTTTGTTCTATTCTTCAGATATTCTAGTGTACCATTTCAATTTCCTTGTTTTCCTTTACTGTCTTTTTTGAGTTATCAGAAGGATTGATTTGGGGAATTATAATTAACATCTTAACATAGATCAATCTAGTTTAGGTCAATACCAATGTAACTTCAGGAATGCATATTTTTTTCTAGTATAGCTTTCTTCCTTACTCCCTCATTATTGTTATTATTGACATGTAAATTATATGTTTAATAATATAAAACAATCAACACACATTTAAAGTTACTACTTTTATCAGTTGTCTTTATATCAGTTAGGAAAAAAAAGGTGTTAAAGGTCCAAATGCATTTATACTGTCTTATATTTATCTTTACTTGTGCTTTTTATTTCTTCATGTGGATTTGAGTTACTGTCTAATATTCTTGTTCCAATTTGAAGTACTTCTTTAGTATTTCTTATAAGACAGGTCTCATGTGCCTTTGTTTATCTGGGATTATTTAATTTTCTTTTTTATTTTTATTTACTTTATTTTTAAGATTTTATTTATTTATTTGAGAGAGAGCATGAACAGTGGGAGAGGTAAAGGGAGAAGCAGATTCTCTGCTGAGCAGGGAACCCAATGCAGAACTCAATCCCCACACTCTGGGATCATGACCTGAGCTGAAGGCAGGCAGACGTTTAGCTGGCTGAGCCATCCAGGTGCTCTCTTTTTCATTTTTGAAGAACGGTTTTGCTGAAGGTAAAATTCATGTTCTCTACCCCTTTTACAAATCACCTTTTAAATATAGCATCAATTATCACTTTCTGACATTGCATTACAAATCATTTTATTTAACTATATGCTCCTCTCAGCTCTAGTTATTAATCTAAATATACAAAATGCTTTGTTGCCAATTTCTAATTTTCCTAAAGATATTACATAGATAATACCATGTAGGTGTATAGAAAAGTGTTAATACATGGCATATAATTTATGTTACACTATTTTAGGACTTTTTAGTGAGATTCCATTGAAAAAGGCCAGTATATCAGAAGTAAAAACATATTCTCAGTGAAAGTAATGCCATATCTGACCTGATATTAATTTGTCTTTAGGGCCAATGATAGTGTCTGGGCCATACCCCATATTAAATGTTTTTTTGCCTTCATGAAAGGTTATTTCTGTTTTAGTGTATGTTAATTTAAAATGGACAAAAATAGTTATTATAATTACAAATGGATGCTCTTTTGATACCAAAAGAAAAGAAACAAAGGAATTAAATCTCTGAAAAGGTGGTGAAAAGTGACTTTAAATAAATATTTATCACAGACACCACCAGTTGTTCAATCAATATTTACTCTTTTCTGACTTCCTAACTGAATATAAATTATGTTTGAGTCAGAATCCTGCACCTTTTGGTGGCTGTGTTTCATATTCCAGGCCATGATCAGTGAGTAGAAGGCTAGAGGATTTCCAGGAAAGCAGTTGTTTGATAAGAAGGAACAAGCTTAACTGAAAAATATTTTTGTATCTTATTCTTGTTCTTTGCATTCCTTACATTCTTCTTTCTTCTAAAACAGCTGCAATTAAAACAAAAAGTAATACAAAAGAAAAGAACTACTAATTTGGTAGTGGAATGATGGGGGAGTCTTTGAAGGACAGAGTCCTAATGGCATTTTTGATGCCATCAAACTGTCACATTGAACTCTGAGTTACTCACCTCCACAAATCTTGTTATATGAGATAAAAACAAGAAAAAAGAAAAAGTCTTCTTATCTTCTTCCACTGTACTTGGGCTTCTTAACAATCAGCAGAACATGATAAAAATCAAAATACTATTTATTTTAGGCCTTGTTACTTAAGACCCATAGTCCTGTACAAACTTCATAGCTGGCTTTTAAAAGTTCTGCAAACTCTTCAAAACAGCATTTTCCCCAAAGAAATGGAAACACAGTATGGGTAAATATAACCTGTCTAATTTTACACAGATGG
Source organism: Spilogale gracilis (assembly GCA_004023965.1). Classification (NCBI taxonomy): domain Eukaryota; kingdom Metazoa; phylum Chordata; class Mammalia; order Carnivora; family Mephitidae; genus Spilogale; species Spilogale gracilis. Next base: position 24,589 of record PITA01012957.1, read on the forward strand.
TAGCAAAGACAAGAATTGAAAGAAATTGGGTTCCTTGATTCCCTTCCATGCTGTTCATTTTATTATATATTATATCAGCTAAGGAAAAGTTTTTCTTTTCTCATTTGTATATTAATGAATAAAAACTACTAGGAATTTATTCAATGTATGTTATTTTAGTTTCATATATACCTACCTGTGTAGATTTGCTATTTGTTTTAAAGTATGTTATTTTAGGAAAAATATTCACAAATTTATTTTTAAAAATATTATTATAAGGGAAAGAAATTGGAAAAAAATAAATGAACTCTAATAAAAAGTATTAATAGGCTCTCCCAGAGAAAAGAAAATGTTATATTTGAAAGCAGGTGAGGCAATGGATATTGGTGATCCCATCATAATACTTATTGTTCCTCAAACTGTATTTTTGTCTATTCTGGTAGATATTTCTATGATGCCCTATATACAATTCTCCTGTCATTCTAGACACATAGGATCATTTTTTAATTAATTAATGCATTTTTAGAGCAAGGAAGAGATAGAGAGAGAGCACACACATGTGCATGAGCAGGGGGAGGGAGAGAATCTCAAGCAGACTCCCTATTAAGGAGGGCAAAGGTTGAAATGGGGCTCAGTCCCACAACCCATGAGATAATGAGATAATGGAAATCACCAGTTGGATACCTAACTGACTAAGCCATCCAGGTGCCCAAGCACATAGGATAATTATAATCCCATACTATCTTGCTCTTAGGCAGAGCATGTGTTTAGTTCTGGCCAATCAGTAATGAGCAGAAATGGTACAGATTCCTTTTGGGTTGAAGTATTTAGCAGCTGATGTGAGGCTCTGGAATGATAGTCTGTGTTCAGTTCACCATCATGAGATTCTGTAGGAAAAATGTTTTCAATAACTCCAGGGATTCTCTAGGATGCCCCTCATTATTTCCATGCATAATGTAGAAAAAAAGAAATGAAAACAAAGAAAACTGATTGGAGACAAAGATCATGCATGACTAAAGGTTTAAGTCATTCTACCATGCAAAAACAAACAAACAAAAAACAAAACAACAACAACAACAACAACAAAAACATGACCAACAGACGTTCTGACTGAGAGCAAGGCAAATATGGAAGAAGGAAGCCATGGACATTGACTACAACTGCTTGACCTATTGCAGATAGGAGGACTCTTGTATTTTCCTTTGTGGTCATGTTTGTATGCCTATTTGTGTATATAAGTCATTTCTTTCTTCTCCTTCCTCCCCATTTTTATTTTATTTACAATTTAATACACTTTTAGTTTATAATATCGTATGAAAGTAATAGAATATTTACTGTAACATGACTGAATCTGAGTCAGATTTAATATAACCAGATAGGTACAAAGACTCTCAGAGCTATGCTTCTCCTCACTTTGGGAAATAATGAGAACTTCTTTACTTGTAGGAAGGACAGCTGTATCCTCTTAGGTGACAACATGGAAGTATGTTGTTGATGGACAGGAGTTTAAATGTGTGTAGAAGGGCATATGTAGAAATTGGTTAGACTGTGCCAGTTATCAGTTTATGCTGTCTCAAATTCAAATATTTTTTTATTGCCTTTCTGAAAATAGTGATGGATTATTTGAGTATTTCTCCTTTGTGGAAAGCATGGTACTAAGCTTTGTTAGTTGAGAAAGATGTTGGAAAATTATAGGAGAAAATATTTTTTGTTTCATGTGCTTTGATTTTGCTATTCTGTCTACTGCCACACACTCTGGTTACTTCCAAAGGTTTGTGTGTGGGGACATCACAGAATCCAATTTTGCAATTAGAACACATCCCCTTGATGAGTTTATAGTCCTGGTCCTACCTTATTGGCTACCTCACAATACTTCTCCCAATTCAGACCCACATTGCCCAGGTCTGGCAGTTCTTTGCCTGTAAGTGGGCTCTTTGGTCTAAAACTCTGTGCCCACCAGATACCAATCTCAGATCACTTGCACCTCAGAAAAATTTTGTCATTGTTGTTTTGGGCCTTCCTACAAGAAACATGGAGCACCTCCACACTCATGCTACCCTGCCAAGGCTCACAGCTGTGAACAACATCTGGCTCAGGCAACCCAGTGACAAGTTTGAGAGTGGCAAATGACAAAGTTAGGATTTGAGTCTAAGAAGTCTGGCTCATGAAGATCTAATTACTTTATGTGGTATTTCCATAAGAACTAGACATGAAAGACAAATATATGTAGATTCTCCCACTAAGGAAGCATATGGGTTGGAGGGGCAGAAAGATTTGCAGACAGACTTTTAGTATAATGTGGTAACTATGATGGTAAAGGATAATCCAGATGGGACAAAAACACAAAGGACACTAACCTAGCCCAGGAGTTCAAGATGCGATAATTCTTAAGCCAAACTGAAAGGATGAGTATGAATTATTTTGAAAAAATAAGTCAGAGAAAATAGGCCTCTGATATAAATGATAGCATTAATTTATTTATTCAACAAATATTTATATCTATTCTGCTAGTTTCTATCCTTATCCTAGGGGTATAGCTATAGACAAAATAAGAAAGAGAAGAACATGGAGATGTTTGTAATTTTAGCTCTAAAAATAAATAGAAAATAAACCACACCAAGATGGATATTAACATTGATTAGTGGTAAGTTTGCTCAAATATAAGACATAAATAAAACCATTTTCTTACAGGCTCATTAGGAGGAGAAGGATTTTTGCAAATGTGGAAGCTCTTGAATTTTGCAAATTATGATGGGAGTCATTATACAGGTATATATTTATGCCTTTAAGAGGCTGGGGGACAAGGACAGCCCAAATGTGAGGAGGACAAAGAAACGTTAGGTGAATGGTGTTGAGGACAGTGTTCAATGTCCGGTTGCCCTGAATCCACCCCATGTTTGATGGGTGCGCCTAATTCCTTTCCACATCAGGGGCTGAGCTAGAAGCATTATAAATCAAGGTATACCATTTTCCTCTAGACAAGTAGTGCTAGACACCTAATGCCTCTGAAAGGACTTCAAGTCATGAGTTAAGTGATCCGGCAATAAGAAAATGGCTAGAAATCATGGATTCCACTAAGGAGATCTTCAATTTTGCCTTTTGCTGTCTTTCTGTCTTTGCCAAAGCTGTCTTTCTCTCTATCATTTTTCTTAAGCTTGGTTTTTTGTCTTCACATTGATTTCTGAACTACTTTGTATGTGTCTAAGAATTCCTTTCCTATGCTAATTAGCTAGAATAGCTTCTTTTGTTTGGAACTCTGGAAGTTCCAGCAGTGCAGGAGGGAGAATGGACTTGCTGGAATTCACTGTACAGCCTCATAAGTTTCCTGTTTTGGGAATCCATTAGTTTAAATGCATGCTACAGCTCTAATGTATCAGTGATTGTTTCAGATTAGTGAAATTGACAAGCCAATCATCTCTTGTCATGTCCTATTATTCACAAATCTTAGACCACATATTCAAATTGTTCCCAGCTTTTCAATTTTCAATGTTGTCCATCATTTGTCTTTTGTTTTTCAAGATATGAATTTGCATTAAATTTTATAAATATACATGCTTTAAGTTCTACTTATTAATTTTAGTAATACTGAAAATAAATGAAATTATCTTCCTAAGACTCTAATGAGATCACATCTTTCAGAACCAGAGTCTACAAATAGATCCTCAAGAGAAGACCATAACTCCTACCTTACTTTGGATTCAAATGTGTTGCAAGTTTGGAAAAGTATAAAGACTTAAGATAATGTTGAGCAAGAGAGAAAGTTCTTCACTGAGACTTTTCACTTCTCATAGTTCTTGCCTTCAATCCACTATTTCTTACCATTAGCTCTGTCAATAAACAGTTGTCATAACATCCTTGATCATGTTCTTGTATAGTAAATGAGAATAAAAAGCAAAACTACTTCACATCACAAAAGTTAGAGTTGTTTCAGGATAGATACAAACAAATATTATTCATTATGATAATTTTAAATACTGCAGTTCCCTGGAATACTAAATATGAATACTGTATGTGCAAAATTAAGAATGTATATTTTTTCATGGCCCTTTGCCCTTCTTGAATTATATGTTTTTATTTTTTATTATATTTATTATTATTATTATTATTAAAGATTTTATTTATTTGACAGAGAGAAACACTAGTTAAAGAGGGAACACAAGCGGGGTGGGGTAAGATAAGGGAAGTAGCCCCTCAACCCCCAGCAGGAAACCGGATGCAGGGTTTGATCCCCCAGGACTCTGGGATCATGACCTGAGCTGAAGGCAGATGCTTAACAGACTGAGCCACTCACATGCCCCAAATTCTCTGCTTTTTAAATATATACTCTGAAACCAAAAACAATGACTAGGATCCTAAAAGTGGAACTACTCTCTGGCTGCAGCCAAAACCAAGCTTCTTTAACATAATGATCATTAAGTAAGCATAGAAAATGGCATCGCATAATGAATACAGTTATCATTCTTTACCATGTATAAACACTTTTCATATCTGTTTCATATCTGTTCATGTCAGTGCTGTCTCAAAGCACTTTTCATTTTTAATTTACTGAAAAAGTTTGACCCTCTACAGTCTCCCAAAGTTACTAAGTGTGAATGAAATAAATGTCTCAAAAGATATGCCGCTGTGATTTGTTTCTAGCAGAAAGGAGAAGGAGCGGGAGAACACGTAGTATCAAACAGATGCCAAGGTAAATGTATTTTTATATATTTCAGATAGTCTGTGCCTGTTTAAAAACTCTTTTTTTTAAAGATTTTATTCATTTATTTGACAAAGAGAGACACAGCAAGAGAGGGAACACAAGCAGGGGGAGTGAGAGAAGGAGAAGAAGGCTTCCCGCAGAGCAGGAGCAGGAAGCCCAATCCGGGCTCGATCCCAGAACCCTGGGATCATGACCCGAACAGCTGGCGGACACTTAACGACTAAGTCACCCAGGCATCCCTCAAAACTCTTTTCTGATGTCTGCTAAAGTTAATATTGATTAAAGAATTTTATAATTTTGAAGCATTTTATAGAATAATAGCTTCGAAAGAGAATGGTGGATAAAAATAAAGACTAGATAATTTTAGAGGCAGAAAGTGTCTCGGTTGTGGATGAGATTTATTTGCCTCATACTCTTGTGGTTTAAGAGTTATGCAGAGAAACCACATGAGGAAAATGCCATAACCCTGTCATTATTCATTTGTACCCTCAGTCTCCGCTTTGCCTCATCTTACAAGTCACATGTAGTTATTGTCCAAGCAACACCTAACCTGTTTGTAATTCTCAGTATACAGTTACTTGGAAGTTTAAATTTAATAATGTGATTATGGTTTGGATTACTCACCCCCTGCCAAAAAGAAAACAGTCAAATTTTCTGTAGGGATCTCCTATATGTGCCATAACTATAGGGCTAAATTTGTCTTAGAGTATATGCCTCTCAGTCATTTGCAAGCTAACAAAACTCTACCTCTTGTTTTCTTTTCCTTTTTCTTTTTTAAGATTCTATTTATTTACTTGAGAGACAGGACATAAAAAGACAGCAGGAAAGCGGAAAGTGCAGAGCAGAGGGAGAACAGACTCCCCACTGAGCAGGGAGCACACATGGCAATTAACCCAGGACCCTGGGATCATGACCTGAGCCAAAGGAAGATGCTTAACCATCTGAGCCACGCAGGCATCCCTACCTTTTGATTTCAATATAAGGTTGATATATTACAGGAGTTTATAATTGTGATTCCTAACCAGAAAAAAATAAAATAACGTGTGATAAGAAAATATACCACAATAGAAAATGTTTATTAATTTCTTTTTTAATATTAAGATATCTAGGTTGGAATTTGTCTTATTTTCAAAGTACTTTTGTCACTGTAACAAGATTTCAATAAAAGGTGGTAATGCAGAAAAAGATGGTGCCCTTTATGACTGCCAAGGAAAATAGTTTGATTAAAGAAAGAAGCAAGCTAACAAACTTCCCTAACAAGTTTTTCTGGAGTTGAGGACACTTTACACTAACACTGGATTTGTCAAGTATCACTGAATGAGAAGAAATTGTAAACTAAAATTACTTAGGCTTGGGAGCCCTGGGTGGCTCAGTCAGTTGAGTATCTAACTTTTGATTCCAGCTCAGGTCATGATCTCAGGGTCCTGGGATTGAGCTCGGCATCAAGCTCCACACTCACACAGACTCTTCTTGGGGTTCTCTCTCCCACTCTTGCCCTCCTCCCATGCAGGTACATGCATGCATGCTCTGTCTTTCTAAAGAAATTTAAAAAAAACTTTAAAAAATTACTGAGGCTTGACCGACTGTAGGTAAATGTTCTCTTCACAGGGTTTCTCATTTCTTTTAACAAGAGTTCTTCTGTAAATTATAAAATGTTGTTTCTTTGACATTTCCCCAAATCATAATGAAAGCAGATCATCAGGTTGAATTGTCTTGTGATGCTTTCTTTTTAGGGTAACCCATACACATGGTAACAGATGTACTTCCACTGAAAAAGAGACACCACTGGGATGCCTGAGACATCGATGTGGGAGGCTGTTGCATGTCAGACTGTTGCTGTCAAGTAAGGACTGCTGTAAAAGATCTATCATCCCTCCTCAAAATAATGTGGCCAGACACTGAAATGTTTTAAGGGCATTTACCAAATAGGTGTTTAGGGGTAAAAGTGATATGAACTCACAAAGCCTACTTAATTATCAAATACTCTTGAGGGTCTAGATTTGGACCTTTGTTGTTAATGTTTTCCTTCGTACATATTTTTAGTTGCTCCAATATAATATACACAAAAGAGTAGAATATTTTTATTTGCCTCTAAATATAGTATGACTAGTCTTAGTCACTGTCTCTTACAACTATTTATGAACTGTTTTCTGGAAAGATTTAAGAAAGGATTGTAGCTCTTCAGAGGATGCTGACAAATGTTCTCAAACCCACACAAATAGACATAAATTGTTACAGACTGGATTTAGGAGATCATGAGCAATGTTGTGTACTGGGGAGTCCATGGAAAAACTGGTTTCATAGCTGGGTTCTCATCAGCTTCTGCCTTCACTTTCTTAGTGCTATTTCTTCATCTCTCAAAAGAAGGTGATAATAATGAAACTAACCTCATATGGCTGTTGTTATTTTTAAATGATAACAGCATCAACAAACTACTCTACCTGGCATAAGTAATAAATTGTTTTTTAAAAGATCTTATTTATTTATTTGTCAGAGAGAGAGAGAGAGTGTACAAGCAGAAAGAGAGGCAAGCAGAGAGAGAAGCAGGCTCCCCACTGAGCAAGGAGCCAGATGTGAGACTCGATCCCAACACCCTGGGAGGATCATGACCTGAGCCAAAGGCAGACACTTAACCAACTGAGCCATCCAGTTGTCTATATAATAAACTCTTAAGAAATGTTAACTATCATGGTTTTGTTAACTGTTTTTAATATCAAATATGTTTTCAAAAATTGACTCTATGATGATCAAAGAAATTAGGTTGGCTATTCAAAACTCTGAGGATGTTCCCTCTTGTGTAACTTTGAATATCTACATCACAATATTATAATAATACCATATAGAAAGAGATTATGAATATCAAATGAAATATTTACTTTACCATGCTTCTATTGCAATGCTGTGTATATGTGTATCTGTGTTTGTTTAATGGATAATGTTTGGCATGCAACAGTTGCTACATGATAAGTATTAGCCCCTTATCCCTCAAAAAAATATTTGTTACAAAAAATATTCATTATAAACTTGAATAGTTTTTTATTGCTTATCATAAATCTAGCTAAATATCTAAGAGTCTTACAAGGAATGGACAGAAATTGAAAAATCCTCTCTTATGCATATATGTTTCTGAATATAAAAGGGTTATTATAGGACGGTAAATCAAAATTTTCATGATTTTGAATTTTAAGGTATCAAGCTAGGATCACGGGTATTCATATACTAAAATTTGCAATTCAAGAGAAAAACAAAATGTATGAAAGACAATATTTCATTTTTGCCATATACAATTGTATCATAGATGTCTGAAAGATTATCACCAGCAGTAAGACTGGAATTATTTCCTTCCCAAATAAAATCTTCAAGACCCTCAGTTTGTTTCTGAATTCAAGTCTTTCATGTTTTGTCTCTTTCCTCAATTTGCTCCACTTCTCATTTCCTTTCCTTCTCCTCCTGTCCTCCATATTATTCCTTATGCTGCACAAGTAAGTAAAACCATATGATACTTGACTTGTCAATTTATTCCTTAAATGGCACATCATAAAACATTCATGAATATTGAGTTAATTTCCCCACATGGAGGCTGTAGACTGAATTATTTGATGTCCCATCCTTGAAAAAGGAATTTATGATTACATTCATTTTTAATATTTTAATGAATGAATTGGAACTCAAAATTTATTTTTACAAATGTAACTTAAATATTCTGCCATATTCTTGTTCAAATATATTTCTTTTTGTTTTGAATTTGTTTAAGTGTGTAGAAGGGGGGCAAAGGGAGACAGAGAGGGAGAGAGAATCTTACGCAGACTCCACACTGAGCACAGAGCCCAACATTGGGCTCAATCTCATGACCCTGAGATCATAACTTGAGTTCAACCAATGTGCCCCATACTTATTTTTCATGAAGTGAAGCACCTTTTTTTTTCTTTATGAGATGAAGCACTTTGTTTACTTTTTATGGGGTGGAGAAGTGTTCCATGTAAATTGAAATTAGATGACAATAACTAACTTAAAGAATAATTTGCCATTTGTTCACTCATGTTTTAGTCCCAAATGAATTAAAACACTTTAACTTACTGAAATTCAATGAAACAAAACAAAAATCAACAAAAACAAGAAAAAGTAGGAATTTACACACTCCTTGGAGGGAAAACAACAACAACAAATTGTCTTGTAGTCATGTAATCATGGTAACATAAGGCAATTAGAGCCAGATTTAAATGCATTTAGTTTAGCAACAACTCACATCGATGAACATGACAAGTCAACAAATTGATGACAAGTCCTTACTTTTGGAAATCAGCAAGTTAATGCCAACAATCAACAAAAGAATCACCTGAGTAAGTGAGCTTTATGTCTGAAATTATGCCAGTTTTAGGAAATGGGAACTCCACACTTCCTAAAACTCCTATCCTCTTCTGCAAGAATAGCTTTCCCCAGGGTGCCTGGGTGGCTCAGTTGGTTAAGCGACAGCCTTCGGCTCAGGTCATGATCCCGGAGACCCGGGATGGTGTCCCACCTCGGGCTCCCTGCTCAGCAGGAAGCCTGCTTCTCCCTCTCTCACTCCCCCTGCTTGTGTTCCCTCTCTTGCTGTGTTTCTTTCTGTCAAATAAACAAATAAAACCTTTAAAAAAAAAGAAAGAAAGAAAATCTGAGCTCTGACTAATTTTATGAGCTCTAATTGTTGAATTGTTCTGTTAGAACAATCAGAAAATGGATTAATGTCAGGAGTTCGTTTTATAAACCTAGTATTTGTAATCACATAGATTATTGTATAAGGTCATTAGATTTAGAGTTGCATATCAGGGAATTAGACCTAGCTTTTGTGTAAAATTACTTTAATCTGCAAGTAACTCATTTAGTAAAAAATAAGACAGCATCATTTGCTATTTAGTTTGCCAGCATACACTTTAATAGAAGTAAAGAGTATTATTTTGCCATTAACCTGTTTATTCTGCTGCTTGTTTTGTTTATACTTTGTTTGTCATAACCAAATCTTTTAAGTTCTTCTGCTTATCCTGAATTGCACTGTTACCATTGAGTGTTTAAGGGAAGCTCTGTAATGAACAATATGAGGAATGTATCCGGTAAGGTTCCAATCCAACCCAAAACCAGCCTGATGGCTAGCATTAGAGGATGATTAGACTGCCACCATGCTCATGTGGAGGTGATTAGTTGAATATCCCTTCAGTTCCCTAAAAATCCTTCATGTCAATATGTGAAAGTTACTGTGATTAGGCCATAATTGAGGAAATCATCTCACTGATCATTTGGTCTTTGATAATATATATTGTGGATCTAGTATAGTGATCTGTTTTTTCAGTTAGTCAGGGTTTGTTTATGTCAACTCTACAATCTGTTTCTGCAAGAAAGATAATATCCTCATTATCTCTATATAATCCAAAATTTGAGTTTATCTTGGAAAACAAAAATCTTTTAATAAGAATGAGTTGGAATTACACTGGCTATTACTGAGACATTTTGCATATCAAAATCATTCAATGAATAGGAGTTCCAGCAAAAAAAGAAAAACAAAATACTGAATATTTAAATGTCATCTTTCTTTTGTATTTTGTTGAGGACTTCAAACCGAAAGTTGATTTCAAGATGGCCTCTCCTTTAGCAAAAAGCCAAATTGAAATGCCTATTCTGATTCTAAACTTCTAAAACTTCTTTTACTGTTTATAAACTCATATTTTTCTCCCTACTCATGCCTCTTTCATTCCTTCTGCTCATTCTCCTTGTAGAGCACAAAATTGAGTTTCCCATGTCAAGAAGGGGACTGTGTCAAGCAATGACTCAAGCAGTTGAGGTACTGCAGCTAGGACATATTTCTGGATCAGTGTCAGCTGATGCCCCAGAACTGATGAGCAGAACCAGAGGAGGTCTGCAGGGGCCCAAGATCAATTAAATCCCTTTAAAAAGGGGAGAATTTGGGCAGCAAACTGTCAGACTCTTCAGACATGACCTCTTTAGTTCTAATCATTTAAAAAAGGTAACTGCTACCAGATGATCTAACTGATTAATCTCTGAACAAAACTGAGATGCATCACTGCTTGGACATAATAAGCAGTAAGGGCTGAGAACCTGCCTGGACCAGACTGAGGCCTTACCTAAACTGCATGCCCACTGACTAACTTTGACTAACTTTGTGTTTAGTTCATTAACTTCCTACACCCTTCTGTTATCTTATTTGTTGTGTGATTTGTCCTATGTTCTGCTCTGTGTGATGTGTAAGAAGCCAAGTGTAATCACGTGGTGAAATGTCATTGAGTATGTAATCATGAATGGCTTTATAATTGTGATTAACTTCACTTTATGAATGAATAACACTGATAGTGTTGAAAGACATAATTCATATGTGGACCTTCTAAATGCACCAAAAAAGTTTTTGTTGTTGTTCTTCTTCCCCCAATAGATATAGTCATGTTATAAAATGTTCCCTTTTCACTCAGTATCTAGTCAGAAGGTGGATATTGCATCATGAATGAATGGAAAGAATTATTAAATATAAGATTTGAATAAAGGGAATTGGCTATTGGAGGTGAAGAGAACTCTTAAGAAATGTAAAGTAGTTGCTATATGGGGCGCCTGGGTGGCTCAGTTGGTTAAGTAGTTGCTACAGGACAGAGAGACTACCCAGGGTGGAAGCAGAACATTCAAAGGAGGACACATTTGAAGGAAGGACCACAGGAATGGAATACAGGCCTCCCTAGAGAAGGCACAGCTGTGGCCTACAGAAGGGTGAGGAAGTTTGGTCCAGGTTTGCTCTCTGGGGTGCCAGGAGAAGGCACTCCCCAGAACCCATGTCTCAAAACCCTCTATGAGGATTCCTGGGGATTATGGGGACAGTTTCTCCACAGGGAGGTGATGCACTATAGATACTCATGAGAAAATCCCCCATGGGTTTGAAACTGCCCACAAGGAGGGGTCAAGTGTTAGTAGCCATCAGGTGCTGCCAGAGGCATCAAGCGGAGCTCACAAGGACTTGGCAGAAATCCCTTCTCCTCTGCTGTTGACCTCTTCAGGGATAACTCACTACTAAGACAGCTTAACTTTGAGCAAGTGGCACAGGAGTAACTCCTATGGGGTCCACCTGCATAATTACACATTAGGTAATGGCAGGCAGAGGGATCATAAATGAATACATTCATAAGTGAATATATTTCACAGTTTACCTCCTCAGCTTCTAGGTGCACCTGTGTACAGCATTTAATTTCTCTGCAGTAATAACTCAACTCTATTTCCACCTAATAAGATATATCTGTCCTTATTCCAAATCAAAAAAATTATTTTTCCTTTGAATGAATAGTATAGTCCCAACACCATTATATGTTATCTGTATTATGACTCTTGAGTTGCTAGTTTCATTAATATGATGAGACAGAGTGGCAAGTGCTCCACCATACAGCAAAATGAAGAACATGATCATTTCTACAAATAATTGTTGCCATACTTGAGTTTTCTTCTAATAGGGAGATGTTGATAACAAATAACCAGTACTGCCATGAAAGAAATAAACAGGTTAAGAAATAGATACAGAATGAAATTATTTATACCGGTTTATTTATACCAGGTAGTCAGGGGAGGACTTTCTAATAGGCTGAGCCTAGAAAGATGACAAAGATCCAGTCATTGAGAAGGACCAGGAGAGAAGTATTCCAGAAGAAAAAAGAAATAAATAAAACTAAAATAAACTAAATAGAAGCTCAAGGATGGATACTGATCAGCAGAGTTACAAAATAAAAAGAGATGACAATTTGCCATAGGGGTAATGCAAGACAAAAGTGAGTTTGGAGAGATAGATGGGAATATGTTCATGCAGCCTATGAATTCAACTTTCTTTCTCTCTAATGCATGAACCAACTGATATATTGAATATTTAAAAAGTTATTCTCAAATTTATCTTCATGCATAAAAAGTGAAAACTGATTTGTTCCATAATGGCCATTAAATCTGCTTTTGTTTGCCTGTTTGCATTCCATGATTATATGATGAATTCTTTGCAAAATTATAATCCATTTTTTAGTAATATCAAGAAAAGATGTCTTTACATAAAGACTCAGAGTTACTTACAAACTTCAATTTTACCATTTGTAATTAGAATAAGAAATTATCCTAGCAGCAAAATCATTTCAAAGCATTGGGTACTTTGAATTATTTTTGAAGTTGCCAAATTACAAAATGAGCCTTCTACATTATGTCACACCAACTGCTAAAGAAAAGTTATTATAGTAAGTTAAAGTATATGCATATCAATTATTCAATACTTTATTCATAGCTACTAAAGTGATCACATAAGAAAACATTTGTATCAAAGGGAAAGAAAAGTGAATGGGAACTACTTTACAAAAGTGCAACAAGTCAATGCTAGTGCCCCAAGCACTATAATTACTATTGTAACTAAGTATTTACTAAAGAAATTGTGAGGGAATTCAATTATGATTTTTTTCAAAAAAAGAGAAACAAAAGACTAAATCAAGAAAACAAAAAAAACACTAACCTTTTATATTTGTTTCACTCCAGCTTCATCAGCAAAGATGATATATTTTTCACTGTTTTTTTTCTAATAAAGGTGATATATAAATTTAGACTACTTTGTTATGGGGAAAATATTATTAATGAAAAAGATTAATTTAGTAAAAGGAACATTTAACATAAAATGTAAATATATGGGGAAATATATTTACATATGATCCTGGGGTCCTGGGATAGAACCCTGCATCAAGCTTCCTGTTCAGTGGGGAGTCTTGCTTTCCTTCTCTCTCTGCCCACCCCTCCTTCTTGTGCTCTCTCTCACACCCTGTCTCTCTCAAATAGATAATTTTTTTAAAATAGTAAATATATCAATATAAGGCAGATAATATACATGACAAAAACTTACATAAAGTATGTGCTATTAATATTGAAAATTACATTTTAATTACTGATGTAAGAATTTTTACTATTATTTCAGTATGTAAATCATATTGTATTATACTTTTATTCTCTAATTCATTAGTAAGTTTCACTTAACCACAATGTGTTAACATCCCCAATGTCCATAACCCAACCACCCTAAATCTCCCTACACCAGCAGCCCTCAGTTTTATTCCTGAGATTAAGAGTCTTTCATGGTTTGTCTCCCTCCCCAGTCCCATCTTATTTCATTTTTCCCTCCCTTTCCTTGGTGAATTCCTTCCCTCTCAAATTCCTCTTATCAGGGAGATCATATGATAATTGCCTTTCTCTGATTGACTTATTTCACTTACATAATACCCTCTAGTTCCATCCACATTGTTGCAAATGGCAAGATTTTGGGGTTTTGATGGCTGCATAGTATTCCATCACACACACACACACACACACACACACACACACACACACACACACACACCACATCTTATTTTTCCATTCATCTCTTAATGAACATCTAGGTTCTTTCCATAGGTAGGTTAATGTGGGCATTACTGCTATAAACGTTTTGGTGCACATGCCTCTTTGGATCACTACATTTGTATCTTTAGGGTAAATACCCAGTGGTGCAATTTCTGGGTCATAGGGTAGCTCTAATTCCAACTTCTTGAGGAAACTCTATACTGTTTCCAGAGTGGCTGCAGCAACTTGCACTCCCACCAACAGTGTAGGAGTGTTTCACTTTCTCTGCATCCTCACCAACATCCATCATTTCCTGACTAGTTAATTTTAGCCATTCTGAATGATGTGAGGTAGTATCTCATTGTAGTTTTGATTTGTATTTCCCAGCTGCATGATGTTGAACATTTTTTCATGTGCCTGTTGGCTATTTGGAGGTCTTCTTTGCAGAAATGTTTATGTCTTCTGCCCATTTCTTGATTATATTATTTATTCTTTGGGTGTTGAGTTTGATATGATCTTTATAGATTTTGGATGCTTAGCCTTTTGTTTGATATGTCATTTGCAAATACCTTCTCCCATTCTGTTGGTTGTCTTTTGTTTTGCTTTTTTTTTTTTTTTTGACTGTGTGCAAAAATTTTATCTTGATCAAGAGCCAATAGTTCATTTTTGCCCTTGCTTCCCTTGCCTTTAGCGATGTTCCTAGGAAGAAGTTTCTGTGGCTGAGGTCTGAAAGGTTGCTTCCTGTGTTCTCCTCAAGGATTTTGATGGATTCCTGTCTCACATTGAAGTCTTTCACCCATTTTAAGTCTATTTTTGTGTATGGTGTAAGGAAATGGTCCAGTTTCATTCTTTTGCATGTAGCTGTCCAATTTTCCCAGTATCATTTTCTGAAGAGACTGTCTTTTTTCCATTGGACATTCTTTCCTGATTTTTTGAAGATTAGTTGGCCACAGTGTTGAGGGTCCATTTCTGGACTCTCTATTCTGTTCCACTGACCTATGTGTATGGTTTTTTGTCAGTACCATACTGTCTTGATGATTACAGCTTTGTAATAGGGCTTGAAGCCTGAAATTGTGATGCCACCAACTTTGGTTTTCCTTTTCAACATTCCTCTGGCTATTTGGAGGTCTTTTCTGGGTACATATAAATTTTAGGATTATTTGTTCTATTTCTTTGAAAAAAAGTTGATGGTATTTTGATAGGGATTGTATTAAATGTGTAGATTGGTCTAAGTAGCATAGATATATTCACAATATTTGTTCTTCCAATCCATGACTATGGAACGTTTTTCCACTTCTTTGTGTCTTCCTCAATTTCTTTCATGAGTACTTTATAGTTTTCTGAGAACAGATTCTTTGGTTAGGTTTATTCCTAGGTATGGGGTGCAATTGTAAATGTAATTGAGTCCTTAATTTCTCTTTTTCTGTCTTCTTGTTGGTGTATAGAAATGCAACAGATTTCTGTGCATTGATTTTATATCCTGACACTTTACTGAATTCCTGTATAAGTTCTAGCAGTTTTGGAGTGTAGTCTTTTAGATTTTCCACATAAAGTATCATATCATCTGTAAAGAGTGAGAGTTTGACTTCTTCTTTGCCCACTCGGGTGCCTTTTATTTCTTTTTGTTATACGGCGACTGAGGCTAGGACTTCTAGAATTCATATTCTCTCAGTTTGAGATGGAATGTTCCAAATATCCTTGCTCAAGCACCCCAAATGTATTTTTGGTTTTAATAACCAAAATTAATAAATTATTAAAATTTAATTAATAAAACTATTAAAAACAACAGCAAAGAAGTTATCCTCTCCTAGCAACTCTTAGGATTCTATCTCCCTCCAACTATAGTGTTAAAACTTGTTTGTCTCTAACATAGATTCCAGCTATCAAAACCTATAATTTTTAGCAATTGGGTTATCCTGTATATGACTTTATTATATAATTCTTCCTTTCCTCTTTGGCAATTTTTGTTTAATCTGAACTCATTGGAAAAGCTTTCCTTTTCTTTCAAAACCATTACTTCCCAAATCCAGTGCTTTATCTGATTATATTTAAACCAACCACCCACATTTCCAAGTCTCCCCTTGTCCTCAGCTGTGTATCACCTAGCTGGAAACTGTGTTTCAGGTCACTGAGACTTCCCCAGGAATTAACAGTAACTGTCACAAGTACCCAACATCACTAAACTTTGGCAAAATTATAGAATTTCCCTAACTTTGGGTCTAGAATTTAGTGCTGTGGTCTGTTCTGATTAAAATACCTTTTCAATCAGCAAAAGAAAATAGAGTCAGAAAATACAGAATTAAGGTTTATATGACCTTTAGGGATCATATGGTTCACAAAACAACCTCTGTCAACAGTCCTTTTCCTAATATTGAGGAGTTAGTGTGTAATAAACCCCATTTTCTCATGTTCCTAAACCTCATGTACATAAAGAGAGCTCCAATTTCTCAGGTGAAATGCAGCTTTTATGCTAGGACCCTCATACACAACTTCATATTGATAAAAATTATATCAACATTTTATCAGTATCTTTTAGGGTAATGTTCTGAAATAGTCCCTGAAAAAAATAATTCTTTCTTTTTAAATATTTTTCATAGCATTAAATGGTTTCAACAGAATTTAAAATCTCCATGTCTTAAGTTAGGAGGCCTGTCCTTTTAAGAATGCTTTTAGAATGGTTGCTATTCTGTCTTTATTTGTCTTATAACTTCATTCCCCATGTTAACTCTTGGCTCTGTATTTCACAATTAACATTAGACTGCTCCATATAGATGCTCTTTTTTTTAGGAATTTTATGTACCTTTACAAATCTTACATAATTTCTGTACTATACCTTTTGTCTCACTACAACTAAGGAATACTGTTCTCATAATTCAAGGTGGGAACACTAATAATACATTATCTTTTCCCCTCTTCTAGTAATAATTCATATTAACATCACAGAAAAACTTCTACTGCTAGTTACAATGTGAAGAAGGAAACTTGTGATGAGGTACTCTTCATTTCTTCAAATGATGTAAGATTAATTTCTAAAATGAGTTAGGCTTAATTATCAATGTTTTGAAGAATTTCTCATAAATACTGACCTCAAAGGTTGCAGACTGCAGACATTAAACTTCTTTATTAGTTGTTAGAAGGTAATGATATCACTTTACTAAAACTTTCCTCTAATAAATGATCTCAAGGAAGTTGTCAATGGCTAAGGTGACATAGTTGCATCAAAAGTCACTGCTTATACCTTTAAAATTGAAAGATTCTGATGTATTATACTGTGCTCTTATCTTCTAAATTCTTTAAATCTTATCAGTTTTCTGAACATTCAAGGTGTGTGTGTGGTGCATGTGTTCATGTGTGATAATTCTGATATGTACTAATATGTGATCATTCTCCTTGTAGATTTACAGCAATAGATTTAATATTTCATATCTATACTATTAAAATCATGTAGGAGTCAATCTGGCTCAAACAACTTACCTGACCCAAAAACTAGCAAAGTACAAATCTTAGCTTAATTAACCTCATTTTTTCCTGGTACATAATAAATATTTTTTTTTAATAAACATTATTTTTGTTAGCATTTAAAAATCTCAGAAGAATGCCATGAATGATTTATTTGTGTACATTTATCTGTGAAATAGTTATCTCTTTTTTTAAGATTTTATTTATTTATTTGACAGAGAGAGGCACAGCTGGAGAGGGAACACAAGCAGGGGGAGTGAGAAAGGGAGAAGCAGGCCTCTCGGCTGAGCAGGGAACTCAATGTGGGGCTCAATCCCAGAACTCTGATATCATGACCTGAGCCAAAGGCAGACGCTTAATGACTGAGTCACTTATCTATTAACTAGTTATCTTAGTGAGGTAAAGTAAGGAAGTCAAAAGAGTAGATTTTAAATAAGTTGAAATTCCCTAATTTTAAATGTTATATTTAATTGCAAAAACCAAAGTAAATTATAAACATATACACATTAGTTATGCTTAAGGCAAACTGTCTTTATCTTCCTATTGTTTTTGTAACTGAGCAGACATTTTAAGGTAATATAGCAATAAATTAGATTTTTTTTCTCCTCCAGTCTCAGAATAGAATATTTTTTGGAACAATATCGATTTGTTTTCTATGAAAATTTTGGCTTAAGACAAGTTAAATGTTTGTGTATATATACATACTGAAAAATGTAAAATTCAATTTTATTAATTCTGCTATCCTGTGAAAGTATGGATTTAATTAATATTAGGATAGTTTTTGTTAGTTTACCTAACTTGCTTTTTTAATTTTTTCAACTTTTTAAAAAAAATTATTTAAATTCATTAGTTAACATATCATACAATGTTGATTTCAGTGGAATTCAATGATTCATCAGTTACATACAACACCCAGTGCTCATCATAGGTGTCCTCTTTAATACCCAACACCCATCTAGCCCATCCCCCAATCACCTCCCTCCATTAACCCTGAATTTGTTCTCTATCATAAAGAGTCTCATTGTTTCCTTCTCTCTTCCCCACCTCCATAAATTCATCTGTTTTGTTTCCTAAATTCCATATATAAGTGAAATTATATGGTATTTGTTTTTCTCTATCTAACACATTTTGCTTACCATAATACATTCTAGCTCCATCCATGTCATTACAAATGCCAAGATCTCATTATTTTTGATGGCTGAGTAATTCTTCATTTCCAACTCACTTCTTTTTCTATTCATCAGTTGATAAATATGTGGGCTCTCCATAATTTGGCAATTGTTGATAATACTGCTATAAACATTGAGATACATGTATCCCCTTTGCATTTGTAACCTTATAGTGCAACTGCTGTATCATAGGGTAGTTCTATTTTTCCCTTTTTGAGGAAACTCCATACTGTTCTCCAGAGTGACTGCACCAGTTTACATTCCATCAACAGTGCAAGAGGTTTCCCTTTCTCCATATCCTCACCAACACTTGTTTCTTGTGCTGTTAATTTTAGTCATTCTGAATAGTGTTAAGTAGTATCTCATCAGGGTTTGATTTGTATTTCCCTGCTGATGAGTGATGTTGAAGATCTTTTTGTGTGTCTTTTAGCCATCTGGATGTCTTCTTTGGAAAAGTGTCTATTCATGCCTGCTGCCCATTTCTTACCTGGATTATCTGTTTTCTGGCTGTTGAGTTTGATATGTTCTTAATAGATTTTGGAAACTAATCTTTTATCAGAAAGGTTATTTGAAAATCTCTCTATCCCATTCCATAGGCTAGCCTTTTAGTTCTGTTGATGTTTCCTTCACTGTGTGGAAGACTTTTATTTTGATAAAGTCCCAATAGTTCATTTTTGCTCTTGTTTCCCTTACCTCACAAGACATATCTAGTAAGAAGTTATTGAAGCTGAAGTCAAAGAGGTTTCTGCCTGTGTTCTGCTGTAGGATTTTTCAGATTCCTGTTTCACATTTAGGTCTTTCATCCATTTTGACTTTTTTTTTTTTTTTTTAAGATTTTATTTATTTGACAGAGAGAAACACAGCCAGAGAGGGAACACAAGCAGGGGGAGTGAGAGAGGGAGAAGCAGGCTTCCCGCCGAGCAGGGAGCCCGATGTGGGACTTGATCCCGGGCCTCCAGGATTATGACCTGAGCCGAAGGCAGTCGCTTAACCAACTGAGCCACCCAGGCGCCCCAATTTTGACTTTATTTTTGTGTATACTATAATAAAGTGCCCTTGTTTCATTCCTCTGCAAGTTGCTGCCCAGTTCATCAGAAACATTTGTTGAAGAGACTATCTTTTTTCCATTGAATATTTCCCCTACTTTGTCCAAGATTCACTGATCATAGAGTTGTGGGTCAATTTCTATGTTTTCTATTCTGTTCCACTGATCTATGTGTCTGTTTTGTGCCGGTACCATACTGTCTTGAGGATCATAGCTCTATAATGAGATTAAAGTCTAGAATCCTGTTGCCTCCAATTTTGTTTATTTTTCAAGAGTGCTTTAGCAATTTGGGATCTTTTATTGTTCCATACAAATTTTAGGATTGTTTGTTCTGGCTCGGTGAAAAATGCTTGATGGTATTTTGATGTGATTGCATTAAATGATTGATGTGGAAGGTTGTTTTGGGTAGTATAGACATTTTAATAATGTTTGTTCTTCTGACCCATGTTCATGAAATGCTTTTACATTTCTTTGTGTCTTCAATTTCTTTCATAAGTGTTCCATAGTTTTCAGAGTATGAGTCTTTCAACTCTTTGGTTAGGCTCATCCCTAGGTATCTTATGGATTTTGGTGCAATTGTAAATGATATCAATTCCTTGATTCCTCTTTCTGCTGCTTTATTATTGGTTATAGAAATGTGACAGATTTTTGTATGTTGACTGTATATTCTACAGCTCTTCTGAATTCATGATTTAGTTTTTTGGTGGAGTCTTTCGGGTTTTCTACATAAAGTATCAAGCCATCTACAAATAATATAAGTTTTACTCCCTGGCTGATTTGTATGCCTTGTATTTTTTTGTTGTTGTTGTCTCATTGCTGAGGATAAGACTTCCAGTACTATATGAAATAGTAGTCAGGCGCCTGGGTGGCTCAGTTGGTTAAGCGACTGCCTTCGGTTCAAGTCATGATCCTGGAGACCCAGGATTGAGTCCCACATCGGGCTCCCTCCTCGGCAGGAAGCCTGCTTCTCCCTCTCTCACTCCTACTGCTTGTGTTCCCTCTCTAGCTGTGTTTCCCTCTGTCAAATAAATAAAATCTTAAAAAAAAAAAAAAGAAATAGTAGTAATGAGAGTGGACATCATTGTCTTGTTCCTGACTTCAGAATAAAGTCTATCAGTTTTTCTCCTTCGAGGATGGTATTAACTATGGGTCTTTCATATGTGGCCAATATGATGTTGACAAATGTTTCATCTATCCCTACTTTCTTGAGGATTTTTATCAAGGTAGATGCTGTATTTTGGAAGTTTTCCTTCCATTTCAATCTTTTGAAAGAATTTGAGAAAAAAATGGGTATTAATTCTTTAAATATCTGGTAGGGGAGGCACCTGGGTGGCTCAGTTGCTTAAGAGACTGCCTTCCTCTCAGGTCATGATCCCGGAGACCTGGGATCAAGTACTGCATCAGGCTCCCCAATTGGTGGGAAGCCTGCTTCTCCCTCTCTCACTCCTCCTGCTTGTGTTCCCTCTCTCATTGTGTTTCTCTCTGTCAAATAAATAAATAAAATTTTAAAATAAATAAATAAATATCTGGTAGAATTCCTTGGAAATCCATCTGACTCAGGACTTTTGTTTTTTGGGAAATTTTTGATCACTGTTTTAATTTCCTTGCTGGTTATGGGTCTGTTCAAATTTTCAAATACTTCCTGTTTGGGTTTTGGTTTGTTTGTATGTTTCTAAGAATTTGTACATTTCTTCCAGTTTGCCCTATTTGTTGGCATATAACTTCCATAACATTCTCTTACTTTTTTTGTATTTCTGTGGTGTTGGTTGTGATCTTTCCACTTTCATTCACAATTTTATTTATTTGGGTTCTTTCTCTTTTCTTTTTAATAAGGTTGGTTAGGGGTTTATCAATTTTATTTTTTTAATTTAATTTTTTTTTAAGATTTTATTTATTTGACCGAGAGAAACACAGCCAGAGGGGGAACACAAGCAGGGGGAGTGAGAGAGGGAGAAGCAGGCTTCCTGCCGAGCAGAGAGCCCAATGTGGGACTCAATCCTGGATCTCCGGGATCATGACCTGAGCCAAAGACAGTCGCTTAAGCAACTGAGCCACCCAGGTGCCCCTATCAATTTTGTTAATTCTTTTGAAGAACCAGCTCTTAATTTAATTGACCTGCTCTACTGGTGTTTTGCTGTTAATTTTCTAGCTCCTTTAGGTGTAAAGTTAGGTTGTCTATTTGAGACTTTTCTTGCTTCCTAAGGTAAGCCTTATTTCAAGGTACTTCTCTCTTGGAACCATCTTTGCTGTATCCCAAAGTTTTAGAGTGATGTGTTTTCATTTTCATTTACATCCATGTTTTTTTTTTTTTAATTTTGTCATTAATTTCCTCGTTAAGCCAGTCATTCTTTAGTAGAATGTTCTTTAGCCTCCATGTATTTTTGGTCTTTCCATTTTTTTTCCTGTGGCTGACTTCAATTTTCATAACATTGTGGTCTGAAAATATGCATGATATGACCTCTGTCTTTTTGTATTTGTTGAGGCCTGATTTGTTAGCCTGTATATGATCTATTCTGGAGAATGCCCCATGTGCACTTGGAAACAATGTGCATTCTGTTGTTTTAGGATGAAATGTTCTGAATATATCTGTGAAATCTATCTGATCCAGTGTGTCATTCAAAGCCATTGTTGTTGTTTTTCTGCTTAGATCTGCCTGTTGCTGTATTGGCATCAGTGAGTTTCTTTATGTTTGTTATTAATTGATTTACATACTTAGGGGATCCCAAGTTGGGCAGATAAATATTTACAAGTGCTAGTTCTTCTTGATGGATAGAGCCCTTAATTACGGTATAATGCTCATCTTCCTATTTCATTATAGACTTTGATTTAAAATCCAGTTTGTCTGATATAAGTATGGTTACTCTGGCTTTCTTTGATGTCCGTTAGCATGATAGGTGTTTCTCCATCCCCTCACTTTTCATGTGCAGGTGACTTTAGGTCTAAGATGAGTCTTTATAGGCAGCATAAAGATGGATTTTTTTTTTTTTAACCTTTCTGATATCCTATGGCCTTTGATCAAACCATTTAGTCTATTTACATTCAGAGTCATTATTGAAAGGTATGAATTTAGTGCCATTGTGTTACTTGTAGAATTGGGGTTTCCGGTCACATTCTCTGTTCCTTTCTAGTCTTTGTTGCTTTTGATCTTTATTCCCCTACCCAGAGACTCCTTCATTATTTCTTGCATGGCTGTTTTAGTGATCACAGACTCCCTTAGGTTTTGTTTTTCTGGGAAACTCTTTATCTCTCCTTCTATTATAAAAGACATCCTTACTGGATTAAGTATTCTTAGATGCATATTTTTTTCCCACTCAGCACATTGAATATATCCTTGCGCTTTCTTCTGGTCTTCCAAGTTTCTGTGGTCATATCTACTGTTTAACCTGATTTGTCTTCCTTTGTAGGTTAAGGTTTTTTTTTTTTTTTTTTCTTGCTACTTTCAGGATTTTCTTTGGGTATCTTGTGAATTCGACTCTGATATGCCTTGGTGATGGCTGTTTTTTGTTGAATTTAATGGAAATTTTTTGTGCTTCTTGGGTTTTCATGCCTGGGTTCTTTTCCAGATTAGGAAAGTTTTCAGTTATAATTTGCTGAAATAAACCTTTTGCCCCTCTCTTTCTTTGTCTTCATCTTATGGTACACTTATGATATAAATGTTATTCCGTTCTAATAAACTTCTGAGTTTCCTAAATCTACATATGTGATCCATTACCTTCATTTTCCTCTCCTTTCAGCTTCATTATTTTCCATAAATTTATCTATATCACTGATTCATTCCTTTGATTCATCCATTGTCATTGTTATGACATAAACTTGGGCTTGCATACTGGTTTTAAAATTTTTAGTTTTGGTCTAACTAGATTTTTACTCTTTTATCTCTGCAGTAAGGGATTCTCCAGTGTCTTCTGTTTTTTTCAAGCCTAGCTAATAACCTATAGTTATTGCTACAAATTCTAGTTCAGACGTCATATTTATATTGGTATTGATTAAATCCCTGGCCATGAGTTATATTTGTTGTTCTTTCTTTTGAGGTGAATTCTTCTGTCTTGTCATTTTGGAGGAAAAAACAAAAAGAAAATAAAAGAAAAGGAATGAAAGAAAGGTAAAAAAGAATAAAATTTTATTGTTATTATTATTTTTAAATAAGGAAGAACTCTATGATTAGTAGACTTAGTGTGTGGAGGGATTTGTGCCAGCCTTCTGGGGGAGGGACCTGATGCTGATTCTCAGGTGGACTTGCCCTAGTGGATATGCACTTGCAGAGGTATGGGGAGTGGGGCTTGGTGTCCACTTGGTGTCACAGTTTAGCTAACTGGGGTCAGTCAATGTTGTTGTGTAAGGGATAAAAATAGCTGCACTTCATACCTCCATTTCCAGAGCTGGATGTTCACACACACACCATTGTTCAGGATGTCCTCACTGATGTGCAAACAATGACCCTTCCTGTGTCCCCAGTTTCCCTCAGATCCCACCTTTACCATGTCTTTATTGGTACTGTCTGCTTTGAAAATGGTGCAACATTCCAGTGCTTTATCTCAGGCATTGTTGTGTTTCAAAACACCACACTTTGGAGACCCCCACAGTACAGACCCACACTGATATTCTGGGGGATGGTCTCCCTTTGCTGTGGTTTGTGCTGGCTTGTCCTAGTGGTTGGTAGTTTATGGTAAATCACAATACACAGCCAATATGAGTATTTGCTGTCTCAGACTGTTTTTGTTCCTATACTTGTTAACAGGGCAGCTCAATGGTCCCTGCAGAGTCTTTTGTTTGATGGCTGGCCATACCCCTGTGCCAAATGCACTTGTGATGTTGCAGACTTCTGAAATTCATTCAAACTCTGTGCCCCTTGTTTATAAAAACAAAACAAAACAAAACAAAACTGGTGTCATTGAAACGCTCTTTAGGATATTTTTTAAAAAGAGCTTGTAGACTAAATAAAAATGACAATGACGGACACTGTTTTTTAACATACATCTTATAAAAACAGATCTCTCAGGATGGTAGTTTATTTCTTAGATGGAGAATTAAGATTGTGTTAAGAAAATTTAGGTAAAAACTATATATGTAGCTGTTAATATACCAGAAAACCAAAATGATATAAGATGATATTGATGAAATGGGGGAAACCTAGTTCTCTAAAGCACACTAAAATTTAGGAAAGGTAATTATGATGGGGAGAATAATCAACACTACCAACATAGACTGGAGACATCTATTTAAAGTATTATGCCATGAAATTGTCTTGAAGCTGAAGGCTAAAGAAAAACCTGTATTTCACTGCTCTTAGAGGGAAAAAGTCAATACTATATTAGGTGATAAAGAAGCATATAAACCATATACAACTTTTAGATGTGTTAAAACTGAATGATGGTAAGATTTAAAAATATGAAAAGAAATAATATTTTATCAGAAATAAGTTAATTTAAAGAAACTATCTTATGGGAGCAAAAGAAGAAACATTTTTATTGTAGGTATGATTAAATGCAAGACAAATTAAACAGGAGGTCATAAAATGTCCATCCTTGGAAAGTGAGAAAAACAGACAGCTGTGTGTTATACACAGTTTAAGTGTTCTGTAGCCTTAGACAAGGAAGCTGGAGAAGAAAAACTAAATTATCTTTCACAAAAAAGATATTAAAACTTGGGTATGGGAGCTCCTACGTGACTTGGCTCTACCTTCAGCAAGGGTCATGATTCCAGGGTCTTGGGTTCCAGCCCTGTGTCAGGGCTCCCTGCTCAGCAGGGGAGTCTGTTTCTCCCTCTGCTTGTTCTCTCTTTGTCTCAAATAAATAAATGAATGAATGCATAAATAAATAAATGAATAAATAAATAAATACATAAATAAAATCTTTTTTTAAGAAAATGAAATAAAACTTGGCTACAGAGGCATCTGCATGACATAGCCAGTTAAGCGACCAACTCTTAGTTGATCTCAGGAGTCCCAAGATCAAGCCCCCGATCAAACTCTGCTCAACACAGAGTCTACTTGGGATTTTCTCTACCTCTCCCTCTGCCCCACCCCTGCATTCATGCATGCACACCCCTTCTCTCTTTCATGTTCTCTCTCTCTCTAAAACAAAAAAATAAATAAATGAATGAGTTAATATTTTAAAAAATAAAAATTTTTCTAATAAATCTTGGATGTGAAATATATATTCCAGAGATACATACAAAAATTGATCCATACACAAATCACAAAACACGTTAAACTTCCTGTCTTTGCTATCTATTCCAAGGAAATATTTTGACTTCATAATAATGCCTAAGCTTATTGCTTTCATCTTTTTAAAGTTATTTTTATTGTAATTGTCATCTTTTTATTATATCATTCCTACAAAAATGTATTAAGTAACAAATATGACCCAGATGCTGGCAGGTGCTGATGTTATAGCAGTTACAAAGACAGGCAATGTTCTACCCTCATAGAGTTGACAGTTAACTGGGGAGCAGGGGCTGTATCAATATTAACTTACTTGTTAACAATATTGACTGAAGAACAAAAACAAAATTTGTGTGGATAAAAATGGGAAGGGTATATTGATAGTACAAGTGTTCTAATCTTCTAACTAAAGTACAATATACGGAACACTGACCAGGAAATATCCAGGCATGGCATTTTGGGAATGCAACTTTTTGATTCTTTTTTTTAATCTGTAACATATATATTTTTTTCTAGATTCTTTGTAAATTAGTGTTTTCCAAAATCACAGTTCATTTTTAAGACAACTTTATTTGTAAATATATTTTGGAGGATTAACTCCTTTATCATTTGTAATGCCTTTCTTTTTCCCTGACAACTTTCCTTGCATTGAAGTCTGCTGTGTCTGAAAGTAATATGGTTTCTCCTGCTTTCTTTCAATTAGTGTTAGCATGGCTTATTTTCCTTTGTCTATTTACCTTTAGTCTATGTGTGTCTTCATATTGACAGTGGGTTTTTATAAGCAACACATAGCTGATTCATGTTTTTTGATCCACTCTGATAATTTGTCTCTTATTTGGCACCATTAGATGAATGATGTTCAAAGTGATTATTGATATACTTGGTTTAATATTTACCATATTTTTTTATTATTTTCTAATTTTTGTCCTTATTCATTATTCTTTTTTTGTCTTCCATTCTTTCACTGCTTTTGTGATTTTAATTGAACATTTTGTATGATTCTACTTTCTCTACATATCAGTAATAATTGCCCTAAGGTTTGAAATACACGTTTCAATTATTCCAAGTCACTTTCAAAAAAACACTACCACTCCAACATTTGTTTCCTATCCTGTTAATTTTGGCCATTCTAACTGGTGTAAGCTGGTATCTCAATGTGGTTTTTATTTGAATTTCCCAGATGGCTAATGATAATGAACATTTTTTAATGTCTGTTAGCCATTTGTATGTCTTCTTTGGAGAATTGTCTGTTAATGTTTTCTGTCCATTTTTGGACATGATTATCTTTTTTGGGAGTGTTGAGTTTGAGTAGTTCTTTATAGATCTTGGATATCAGCCCTTTGTCTGTAGTGTCATTTGCGAATATCTTCTCCCATTCTGTGGGTTGCCTCTTTGTTTTGTTGACTTTTTCCTTTGCTGTGCAGAAGCTTTTTATTTTGATGCAGTCCCAAAAGTTCCTTTTTGCTTTTTTTTTTTTTTTTTCCTCCTTTGCTACTGAAGACATGTTTTGAAAGAAGTTGCTATGGCCTATGTCAGAGATTTTACTGCCTATGTTCTCCCCTAGTATTCTGAAGATTCCTGCCTCACGTTGAGGTCTTTCATCCATTTTGAGTTTATCTCTGTGTATGATGTAAGAGCATGGTCGAGATTCATTCTTCTATACACAGCTGTCCAATTTTCCCAATGTGGTTGGAGGAGATTATGCTGTGTGAAATAAGCCAAGCAGAGAAAGTAAATTATCATATGGTTTCACTTATTTGTGGAGCATAAGGAATAACACTGAGGACATTAGAAGAAGGAAAGGAAAAGTGAATTGGGGTAAAGTGGAGGAGGGGTCAAAGCATGAGAGACTCTGGACTCTGAGAAACAAACTGAGGGTTTTAGAAGGGAGGGGGGTGGGAGGATTGTGAGCCTGGTGATGAGTATTAAGGAGGGCATGAACTGCTTGGAGCACTGGGTGTGGTATATAAACAATGAATCTTGGAACACTGAAAAAATAAAATAAAATTTAAATTAAAAAACAAAACAAAATAAAACACTACTGTTTCATGGGTTTTATGAGTGCCTTATAACAAAGGAATCCTAATTTCTTTTTTCTCTTCCTTTAGTTTCATTGCTGTCACAATTTCACCTATGTATAAGCATCCATAACTATATACACAAAAACATACATAAGTATATATACATATATATGATATAAACATAAGTATGTATAATTGAATATACTGTTTGCATTATTTTAGGCAAAATCTAACCTGTTAGAGCAATTAAGAATAAAAGAAATATGAGTTTTTATTTTACTTTCTCTTATTCCTTCTTTGACGTTCTTTCTTTGATCTGAATTTCTGATGTTTATTATTTTTCTTCTGTCTGAAGAACTTCCATTAACATTTATGAAAAGACAGGTTTACTATCAGCAAATTCCCTCAATATTTGTTTATCGGAGAAAGTATTTCTCTATTGAAGGATAATTTCTCGAGGTGAGTTGTCTTCTCCTTTTGACACTTTAAAATATTTCACTCCACTCTCCTCTTGCTTACATGATTTCTGAGAAGAAACTGGATGTAATTTTTAACTGTATTCCTCAGTAGATAAGATTTTTTTTTTCCCTTGTAACTTCTTTGGGATTCTTTCCTTTGTATTTTCTTTGCCTTTGTCATAAGAAAATATTGCAATTTTCTATAGCTTTCTTTTTTCTTTATTTCTGGGTGGGGAGGGACAGAGGGAGAGGTAGAAAGAGAATGCCAAACAGGTTCCATGCTCAGCACAGAGCCCCACAAAGGGCTAGATCTCACAATCCTGAGATCATGACCTGAGCTGAAACAAGATTCATACACTTAACTAACTGAGCCACCCAGGCACTGCAGTTTTCTATAATTTTAATATGATGTGACTTGGTGTAATTGTTTGCTTTCTTTTCTTTCTTTCTTTCTTTCTTTCTTTCTTTCTTTCTTTCTTTCTTTCTTTCTTTCTTTCTTTCTCTTTCTTTTTTGTTCTTCCATTCTTTCTTTCCTTTCTTAATTTTTCTTTCACATTTACTCTGCTTGGTATTCTTGAGTTTTCTGTGTCTGTGGTTTGGTGTCTGACAATAATTCTGGAAAATTCTCAGAGCTTATTGCTTCTTCTATTTATTTTTCTCTTCTCCTTTTGGCATTCCTAGAATACACGTCTTTCCATTTTTTGTAGTTGTCCCTCAGTCCTTGGATATTCTTTTAAATTTTATTCAATCTTTATTCTTCTTGATGTTCAGTTTTGGAAGTTACTATTGGGATATTCTCAAGTTCAAAGTTTCTCTCATTAGCCGTGATCAGTCTACTAATAAGCTCATCAAAGGCATCCCATTTTTGTTACATTGTTTTGATTTCTCACATTTTGTTGTGGTTGTTTCTTAGGATCTTCATTTCTCTGTTACATGGTGCATATGTTGTTGCATGCTGTATATTTTATTCATTAGAGCCCTTTGCATACTAACCACAGTTGTTTTAATTACCTGTCTTATAATCCCAACATTCCTGTCATCTCTTGCACTGATGCTTGCTCTCTCTCTTCATATTATGTTTTGTGCCTTTCAGTGCACTCTGGATTTTTTCTCTTGAAATCCAGATATGGTGTACTAGGTAAAAGGAACTGTTATAAATAGGCTTAGAGTAATGTGGTGGTTAGTGTTGGGAAAGAGGAAATGTTCTATAGGCTTGTGATTATCTCTCTTTTAATCATTGCCTCTGGACTGTAAACTTCAAAACCATTTTTCTTTTCTTCTCCCACTTGGATAGGAGAGGTTGGCTAGAACAGGCTGGGGATCAGTATTTCCCTTCTGAGGTCAGTTAGGCTCTGAAAATACCCCAAAAGTTTAGGTTATGGTTAACTAGATTCTATTGTGGGTGGTTATTGTTAAGAAGAATAGAGTGGGGGCACCTGGATGGCTCAGTCAGTTAAGCATTTGACTCTTGGTTTATCTCAGATCATGAATCTCATAGGTTATGAATCTCGAGGTCATGGGATCAAGCCCCACATCTAGCTCCATGCTCAGCAAGGAGTCTTTTTGAAGATTATTCCCTCTGTCCCTCTCCCCCATTCATACACTCTTACATGTTCTTTCTCTCTTTCTCAAATAAATAAAGAAAAAAAGAAAGAAGAAGAAAGAGAAGGAGAAGGAGAAAGAAGAAGAAAAAGAAGAAGAAGGGGAGGAGGAGGAAGAGGAGGAGGAGGAGGAGGAGAGAAAGAAGAAATAGTAGTGTGGTCTGACATATTTCAAGATTGTTCCTTTTATTTTCTCTCTGTGGTATGCATGAGGCAATTTTTCTCCAATATTTATTATGAGGACCTGATTGAGCTTCTGGAGCAAATCTCACAAAGCTGTACTGATTTGGTACCCCTGGAGTTTTTTTTAATTCAGACTTGACCTTTCCTGAGCCTCCAGCAATTGGCCAGTCTCCAGTCTGGGTTTTCTTATACTGGCCCTGGTTCCCACAATGGCTTCTGCTTCTGAGTCTGTTCTTGTAGGCTTGAACTCCCATATTCACCTGTTGGTCTCTCTCATCTTGGGAGAGCAGTTTTATTTGTGTACTCCCCTCTCTTACAGCCCTAAGAAGAGTTGTGATTCTTTCATTCTATTTAGCTTTTCACTTTTTAGGACAGAGTGGTAGCTTCCAAGTACTTTACATGTGGAATGGAAAATGCCTTCATTTATTTTTTCATGCTAAAATCGTTACTTGTTTTATAAAATTTTATTTTGTTGATATAGGACATTAATTAAATTTTCCTTTCTCAATTTAAAGCCATATTGTAGCTAACATTTAACCTTATGCTTGATGACCAAAAACATTCTGTTGGGTACCCAGAGGTGCTACCAATATTTATGTTTCTTGGGTCTCAGGCTGCTCCTGTTACAGTGTTCATTTATAGTTCTATTGCTTCATCTTATATTTGAATTTAAATAAACCAAGGCCTCTACTAAAAATATACTGCTGTAGCCAAGAATTATATACTTCAGTGACTTCTTCTCAGTTTAGTTTTTCAATATTAAATCCTTTTAGATCTTCCTTAGCAGTACATTATTATCTCAGGAACTTAATATTTCTCTCTGCTCATTACTAGAGACATCTTTGAAAAAGAATTTAAAATGTCACATTTTATATGTTCCTAAAACAGGTTATATCTATTGGAAATAATACCATAGTTTTATTTGATAAAATCATGATGAACGTGTCCTATGTTATGTGTCTCACCTTATAGTGCTATTAATATTTCTAATATTCATATTTTTCTTATGTTTTTGCTATATACTGGTTCACTGGAATTTATTATGCTTCTCTAAAAAGTGTTATTAAAAACTGCTTTTATTCCCAACATTTTAACCTTTGTGAAATAGATTAATTTCTTCCTTTCATTTTTAGATCAATTGCCAAGGGCTTTTATTGCTTTCTAACATATTCGGTTTGTTTTTTTGTTTGTTTGTTTTTGTTTTTGCTTTCTAACCTATTTTTAACTAGGTTAAAACTAGGTTAAAAATATCTCAGTAGCTGGAGATGCTCATTTAAATGAAAGGTTTTGTTGTTGTTGTTGTTGTTGTTGTTGTTGTTGTTGTTTGAGAGAATGTGTGCCAGTGGGGGAGGAGTAGAGGGAAAGATAAATTTTTTTTTTAAAGATTTTATTTATTTGACAGAGAGAAACACAGGCAGAGAGGGAACACAGGCAGGGGGAGTGAGAGAGGGAGAAGCAGGCTTCCCACCAAGCAGGGAACCCGATGCGGAACTCGATCCCGGGTCTCCAGGATCATGACCTGAGCCGAAGGCAGTCACTTAACCAACTGAGCCACCCAGGCACCCTGGGAAAGATAATTTTAATCGGGCTCCTTACTGAGCCTGACACAGAGCTTGATCTTAAGACCTTGATATCGTGACCAGAACTGAAATCAAGAGATGAAAAAAAAAAAAAAAAAAAAAAAAAAAAAAAAAAAAAAAAAAAAAAAAAGAGTTGGAATCTTAGCTGACTGAGACACCCAGGCATCAACAGCCTACCTCCCCTTCCTTGCACCTGGCTTATTTGCTTTTTTTTTTTTAATGGAAAGAGGGACATCAACAAGATGGCAGTATAGAAATTTCAAGTACTTGTTGTCTTCCAGAAACATCAATGTGAACAATTCTGCAATACCGAAATACCTGCCATAAGACCAAAGCATATCAGATGATGGATTGCAACAACTGGGTAAAGCACACAAATAAGTACACAAATACTCCTGAGTAGAAAAGAGAGTTTCACCTTGCCCATTACCCTTCCCCAACTCTGGGCAGCCCAGTACAGAAGAAGACATCTTCCCCACGAAGGAAGGAAAGAGAAGTAAACACCTGAATTCATCACAGCACCAGTACCAGGGTCAATCAACCCTAGGCCAGCCTTCATAGACCTCCAGACTGACTCCAGAAAATTCAGTTCCCAGCCTGCCCTGACACCATGCTGACCTGCACAGCATCAGCCTCCAGGAAAACTCACCCAACTCTAGATTCTTAGCCTATACCAATGCCGGATGAGCCCCAGAGGTTCCAGGATCTAAATGGGTTCCTGCTGACCCAGGCTTCCCAACTGCCTCGGGGACACACTAGTCCCAGGGTGATAATGGTTTCTCATTGGCTAAGTTACAGGGGGAAATGAAATACACATCCATCCCTATTGGAAATTCTTGATGATTCTGTCCTGTTGAGGATTCTTCCCTGGGGGTCTGCAATTGAGATTCCTTCTGTAATTAACATGGATTGTACTGCTCTCCCTTCTGGTCTCCCCTTCTTTCCTCCCTACTCCATTTTAGTGAGGTTTCCCCTTACTAATTTTCACAAAACATATGTCCAAGTTGATTGTTTTTATTTTGAAATTATATTGGTTGCTATTAATTTAAAGTTATGTTTCTCAGGGTGCCTGGGTGGCTCAGTTGGTTGGGCAATTGCCTTCGGCTCAGGTCATGATCCTGGAGACCCAGGATCGAGCCCCAAGCCGGAAGCCTGTTTCTCCCTCTCTCACTCCCCCTGCTTGTGTTCCCTCTCTCGCTATGTTTCTCTCTGTCAAATAAATAAATAAAATCTTTAAAAAAAAACAAAGTTATGTTTCTCAGGTATCATGAGAGAGAAACATCCCCCTCAGAAATTTAAAAAATATTTTCCTCTCTTGGGTGCCTGGGTGGCTCAGAGGATTAAGCCTCTGCCTTCGGCTCAGGTCATTATCTCAGGGTCATGGGATTGAGGCCCACATCAGGCTCTCTGCTCAGCAGGGAGCCTGCTTCATCCTCTCTCTCTGCCTGCCTCTCTGCCTACACTCAGTGCTCCATGCAATCTGTGTCCTCCTTAATACCCAACATCATGCTCACCATTCCCTCATTCCCCTCCCTTCTAAAACTCTCCATTTTTTTTTTTCTGGAGTCCATAGTGTCTCATGGTTCATCCCCCACTCTGATTTCCCCACCTTCATTTTTCCCTCTCCTAATGTCCTCCATGCTATTCCTTATGTTCCACAAATTAATAAAACCATATAATAATTGACTTTCTCTGCTTGATTTTTTTCACTTAGCATAATCTCCTCAAGTCCCATCTAAGTTGATGCAAAAGCTGGGTATTCATCCTTTCTGAAGGCTGAGTAGACGTCTATTGTGTATATGGACCACATCTCCTTTATCCATTCATTTGTTGAAGGGCATCCCAGCTCTTTCCACATTTTGGCTATTGTGGACATTGATGCTATGAACACTGGGGTGCATATGAACCTTCTTTTCACTACATCTGTATCTTTGGGTAAATATCCAGTAGTGCAATTGCTGAGCCATAGAGTAGCCCTATTTTTAACTTTTTGAGGCACCTCCACACTGTTTTCCAAAGCAGTTGCACCAATTTGCATTCCCACCAACAATGTAAGAGGGCTCCCCTCTCTCCACAACTTCTCCAACATTTACAGTTTCTTGCCTTGCCAATTTTTGCCATTCTCACTGGTGTAAGGTGAAATCTCCATGTGGTTCTGATTTGAATTTCCCTAATGGCTAATGATGATGAACATTTTTTCATGTGTCTATTAGTCATTTATATGTCTTTTTAAAAAGATTTTTGTTTATTTATTTGACAGAGAGAAAGAGAGAGAGAGATCCTAGGCAGGAATAGAGGCAGGCAGAGAGAGAGGAGGAAGCAGGCTCCCTGCCAAGCAGAGAGTCCAATGTGGGGTTCAATCCCAGGACCCTGAGATCATGACATGAGCTGAAGGCAGAGACTTAACCCACTGAGCCACCCAGGTGCCCTTATATGTCTTCTTTGGAGAACTCTCTGCTCATATCTTCCACCCATTTTTGGACCTCATTATCTGTTTCTTAGGTGTTGAGTTTGAGAAATCCTTTATAGATCTTGGATATCAGCTCTTTGTCTGCAGTGTCATTTGCAAATATCTTCTCCCATTCTGTGGATTGCCTCTTTGTTTTGTTGACTATTTCCTTTGCTTGCAGAAGCTTAGCTTTTCTTTTCTTTTCTTTTCTTTTCTTTTCTTTTCTTTTCTTTTCTTTTCTTTTCTTTTCTAAGACCCAATATTCATTTTCACTTTTGTTTCCCTTGCCTTTGGAGACATGGCTTAAAAGGAATGGTTATAATTGATGTTGGAGAGGTTACTTCCTATGTTTTCCTCTAGAATTTTGATGGATTTCTGTCTCACGTTGAGGTCTTCCATCCATTTAGAGTTTATCTTAGTGTATGGTGTAACAAACAGTCCTAAAATTTGAATGGAACCTGAAAAAAACCCTGAATCACCAAGGAAATGTTGAAAAAGAAAATCAGTTCTGAAGGGTATCACATTGCCTGATTTCAAGCTATTTTTACAAAGCTGGAATCATCAAGACAGCATGATACTGGCACAAAAATTAACACATAGACCAATGTAACAGAACAGAGAGCCCAAATATAGACTCCCAGCTCTATGGTCAACTAATCTTCAACAAAACAAGAAAAAAAATCTAATGGAAGAAAGACAGTCTCTTCAATAAATGGTGCTGGAAAAATTAGACAGCTATATACAGAAGAATGAAATTGGACCATTCTCTTACAGCATACATGAAGAATTAATATTGTTAAAATACAGCACTTGGGTGGCTCCATGGGCTAAAGCCTCTGCCTTCAGCTCAGGTCATGATCTCAGGGTCCTTGGATTGAGGTCCACATCAGGCTCTCTGCTCAGCAGGGATCCTGCTTCCTCCTCTCTCTCTGCCTGCCTCTCTGTCTACTTGTGATCTCTTTTTCTGTCAAATAAATAAATAAAATCTTTTAAAAACATATTATTAAAATATCCATACTACCCAAAGAAATCTACAGATTTAATGCAATTTCTATCAAATAGATAGAGATAAGATAGAAAAAGATAAGATAGAAAAAAATCTTAAAATTACTAAAGAACCACAAAAGATTCTGGAGATCCAAAGTATGCCTGGGAATGAACAAAGTTGGATAAATCATGATTCTTGATTTGAAACTACATTACAAAGCCATAATTATCAAAATAGTTTGGTAAAAACATAAAAGGAGACACATTGATCAATAGAATGAATAGAAAGCCCAAAAAAACCCCACACATATTAATCAATTAATTTACAATAAGAAATCAAGAATATTACAATTAGAAACAGATGTTTCTTTTCATAATTAGTGTTGGGAAAACAGGATAGCTACATGTGAAGAAGAAGAAGAAGAAGAAGAAGAAGAAGAAGAAGAAGAGGAAGAAGGAGAAGGAGGAGGAGGAGGAGGAGGAGGAG